>PVJD01003720.1:0-155656 GCA_004026545.1 Mormoops blainvillei | reverse complement strand
GGGGGCGTAGTAAAATGGGTTTCAATGGCACAGGGCAAAAGACAGGCTGTAGAGGGCTGAAGAATGAATGGAATGGAAAGAAGTGACAAATGCAACTCTAAGTGGGCTATGAATAGGTGAAGATAGGGCGATAGCTGGAAGGAGACAGGAAGTTCACGGGAAGGCTTGTTTCTTTTAACAACCGATATGCTTAAACACATAGTGAAGATGCCACTGAAGGACACAATGGAAGAAATTAAAAGACAGGTAAGAGGAGAAGCGGAATTGGGAGCCCACTGACAGGAGGCAGCATTCACGGCCTAAGTAGAGAGGTTTGCCTCTGAAGGGAGAACGGAGGTTGCCTTCATTATGACAGATACAAGATCATCATCTTCATCACCATTTCCATCTTTTCTGGGACACAGTATTTATAGAATAGGTCTATGCCAGTTTTTGAAGACCTAAAGAAGACCTTGCCACTCAGAATATTTCATTTATCTTTTGTAAAGTTGTAAATTATATCCTCAGTCTGAACGAAAGCAGACCCCCTAGAAACTGCACAACAGGCCCAGAACTCATGACAGCTAGAGCCGAGGAAATGTTCATTCCTCTGGGGAAAGAGGCCTAGGCTTCAAGGGTGGTGACACAGAACACTGCACTGCCCTGGGACAGAACTACCTTCCTTTGCCACAACCACAGATATCATCCCTAGACAACTGAAGCTTGAAGGAAGGAGACTTGGAATGGACTATCGTCAGGACTAGCCAGATCTGAGAACTTTGGACAGCAAAAAGAGGTTCACTCTCTACAACAGAGAAAGCAAACGTACTGAGGTCTTTTTGATATGTGAACTCCACTCGGTTAAAGTCCCCAGTCTCTCAAACACTAACCTAGGCGTTGAGGTGAAGGTATTTTACAGTTGTAATTAAAGCTGACTTTAAGTAAAGGAGATTATCCTAGATAATTTGGGTGGGCCTGATTCAATCATTTGAAAGGCCTTGGAAGCAGAGCTGAGACTTCCTTAAAGAGGAAGAAATCCTGCCTGTGGACAGCAACTGCAGCCCACCCACTGAGAGTTCCTGCCTGCCCTTCCGGAGGGCCTGCTCTATGGATTTAGGATGTGCCTACCCAGCCCTGCTCCCGCATGGAGTAAGCTAATTCTTTGCATCAAATCTTACTATGTATCTCTTGCCCATTCTACTTCTGTGATAGAAACTCAGCTGCTACACATACTGAGGAAAATGATGAGAATACAATGTGGCGAACACTAAAGAAATGCCAGAGGGCCATCACAATTGTCATGTCACTATCAGCCATTCATACTTCATAGAGGCTCAACGAATGCGAATCAGGACGAAACTACAAGGGTTATCACTTAGCTAGGGGAAGGGAGTATCAGTGGTGTGGCTTTAGGGGATCCATACCCTCTATAATTGTATATAAAATTTTCTGCAGTTACCAGAGTTTAAGAGCGACTGTTTTAACTAATTGTATTAAGTCCTTGGCCAGCCCTGAAAACCAAAAACAAAAGCAAAGATGATTTATTTCCACACTCAGCTTAACCCATGCAGACATTGATGGTCTGTGGGGATTTGCACTCACTAAGTGTTTAAGCATTAGTCAAAGAACTCAAAATAAAAACCCAGGCAGAAGGCTTAACCTTCAGCCGAGACCAAGGGTAAGATAATAATTATGTAAAATTCACGTATTTATATGTTTTCTAAAGCATAAAACCATCCACGGTACCCAAATTCACTTTGGAAGCTACCTCTTCGTTGAGCATGGGCCTCTAACTAACTTGGTACACAATTGTAGACATGTTTTTGCCTTTGTGTTACATGGGTTTCTCATTATTTTTGGTCAAATGGAATCTAAAGCAGGAGTCCTCAGAATATTTTGGTCTGTGGGCTGCTTCCACCAGGAAACTCATGGCCCATCGCCACCACTGCCACAAAACCTCACCGGGAGCGGAGCATGGTACAGAGACAGCAGTAAGAGGAGGTCCAGTTCTCGTCAGCTCCTACAAATAAATTCTGAAACTAAAAAAATTTCAGAAGCCAAAGCACAGATACTAACACACCAAATTAAAAGCTACAAGAGACCAGTCAAGGAATTACTTGAGGGCAACCCCAGCCTGTACTTTGGAGAACCTCTAATCTGAGCCTATACTTTTTTTTTTAATGTTAAGTCTAGATGTTTCAGGTTCCTTTTTTCTTTTTCTCTTTTGTTGAACTTATTGGGGTGACATTGATTAATAAAATTATATAGTTTCAAGCGTACATTTCTATGATACATCATCTGTATATTGCACTGTGTGCCTGCCACCCCGAGTCAAGTCTCCTTCCATCACCATACACTCGACCCCCTCCACCCTTCACTGCTGCCCCCTCACCATCGCCACTTTTCCTCGTAACCACCATACTGTTGTCTGTGTCTGTGAGTTTGAGAACTGGTTAGTCTGGAACTGTGAGTGAGGATGTTTTTTGTCTCAGCAAAACCAAATGCTGTGCTGTTCAAGCCAGCAGGTCAAAATCATGAGAGCTACTCTACATCTCTGTGTACATATGCTGAAATGGATGATGAATGTGAATTACTTACTCATATGCTAATTGCAATAGTGTAGAGGGAATCAAGGCTGATACCAAAGATGAAATGCTAATTGCCCTGACTTATGATATAAATGCTTCTCTCTCACCTCTGTAAACACTTTTCACGCCAAATCTATACCACTCCTCCCAAGACCCTTCCCCCACTTAGCCCAGCATAAAGGGAATGCAGGGCTATTGTTCTGGGCTCAGAATTTGGAGTTTGTCTCCTCTGGGCCCGTGCACGTAAATAAAGATGGTGCTCCTAACCCCTCAGTGTCTGGTCGTTTCATTTTTCCGTAACATTTGGTTCCCTGACCGGGAAACGACCTTACATAAATTCGGGCCGACTTGCCGCCGACTGAGCAGGGCGGGCTGGGTGCCCGGTGGCCCGGCTGGGGACCGGGGAAGCGCGCGCCCTGAGATTTCTCAGGTCCAGACCGGTCGGGACACCGGACTCCGGCCCGCGACTCCAGCCGGGAAGTGGGGGCTTCGGAACACGATCTATCAGAAGGCGCCAGATCAGTAAGTGCCCCAGGGACCAGACCCAAGATCGGGAGGGATTTGGATCCCTCATCTGTTACAGTAGGATCGAGACTATGGAAGTCCATAGTCTCGCTCGGGGAGGGAACTGAATAGCCTCTGAATGTTTGAAAGTAAACTTAAGTGTGTCTGTGTTTGTTTTTCTATGGGTGATAGTCTTGGGGAGGGAACTGAATAGCCTCTGAATGTTTGAGAGTGAACCCAAGTGTGTCTGTGTTTGTGGCTCCTCGAGCGCTAGCCTACAGAGCGAGAGTGGGTCCCAACCTGCGGTTCCTGTGTCAGGTCGTACGGCATAACGGTTGACAGTTCACCCCGAATTCTGTAGGGGCAACCTTAGCCAAGACCGACTTCGTCCCGCGAGGGAGCAGGTCAGGCGGACAAGCGAGTGCCCCACCCTTTGTGTGTCTGCGCCGCGTGGGAGGGAAACCATGGGGGGCGGACCTTCTACAATTTTAGATTGTATGCTGCAGAATTTCAGCAAATTTAAAGGGCAGGACCCATCGTTTGATGCGGGCCAATTAGAGACATTTCGTACTGCAGAGTGGCCGACTTTTGGGGTCGGCTGGCCCCCCGAGGGAACATTAAATCTATCCACTATAAGAGCAGTTCACCTGAAAGTTACAGGAAAGTCAGGACATCCCAATCAGTTTTCCTATATAGACAGATGGCAGGAGTTGGCCCAGGATATGCCCAGCTGGCTTAGTAAGTGCGCGGGGACTCAGGGGTGCCATAGAGGAGCCACCGGCGGGGCACGCCCAAGAATGTGTTGTCCGCAGGCGCCCCCTACGGCTCCCCTGCAGGAGCCCCTGACTCCCCCACCTTCTATCTCACCCCAGGGGCATCAGTCTCCCCAGGAGCCCTCCCCAGTTCGGTACCCAGCCCTGCCCCATCCAGGCCCGTCACCAGTAGCTAGTAGACTTAGAAGTCACCGGCCCCCTCTTCAGATGCCACTCCGAGAGGTGCAGGCAGCACCCAGAGTTAATGAGGACGGGACTGTCCAGCTTGGACCGATTACTTATTACTACCAGCCATTCAGTACTACTGACCTCCTGAACTGGAAACACCACACCCCTCCGTTCTCAGAGAAGCCACAGGCCATGATCGAGCTCGCAGACTCGATCTTCCAAACCTACCGGCCCACCTGGTTCGATTGTCGCCAACTCCTCCTGAC
Source organism: Mormoops blainvillei (assembly GCA_004026545.1). Lineage (NCBI taxonomy): Eukaryota > Metazoa > Chordata > Mammalia > Chiroptera > Mormoopidae > Mormoops > Mormoops blainvillei. The sequence goes on along the minus strand of PVJD01003720.1, from coordinate 151,378 downwards.
CTTGTTCAGCACTGAGGAGAGGAGAAAAATTCTAGAGGAGGCCCGGCGCTACCCTGAAGCGCATGCCCCGGCAGGAACCCTAGATCCCTCAGATTATGCGCGCAGCGCCGCCCCCGAACAACAGCCCACTTGGGACCCAAACACTGAGCGAGGGCGGGCCGCCTTGGATCTGTATCGCCACTCCCTGTTACAGGGGATAAAGGCGGCAGCCAGGAAGCCCACTAATATGGCTAAGGTCGCCACCGTACACCAAAGGTCAGATGAGTGCCCCGGAGACTTCCTTGAGCGGCTGATGGAGGCATACCGAGTGTTTACCCCTTTTGACCCAGAGGCAGCTGAAAATCAAAGTTTGGTAGCCATGGCCTTTGTCTCTCAATCGGCCACGGACATCAGGAGGAAGCTCCAAAAGCTTGAGAGCTTCACAGGAATGACCTTAAATCAACTTCTAGCGGTCGCCAATAAAGTGTATGAAAATCGAGATGAGGCAGCCGCAGCAGCCGGCCTTGAGGACCAGAAAATGCAGGCCACCCTGCTGGCCACCGCACTAGGAAGGTCAGCCCCCAGGGGTGACCCAATCAACAAATAGGGACACTTCAAGGTAGAAAAGGACTAGTGTGCCTATTGTAAGGAGTGCGGGCACTGGAAGCGAGGCTGTCCAGCTCACAAGCGGCACGAGGAGATGCCCGCCAGCCAGGCTATCCTACCACCACCAGCCCCCAATGTATTGGCCCTCTCCAGGTTCGGTCAAGACTAGGGGCGACCAGGCTCCATCACCCTCGGTCCCCAGGAGCCTATGGTCAGGGTCAAAGCTGGGGGCCAAGACATTGACTTTATGGTAGACACAGGGGCGGAACTCTAGCAGTCACCGTCCCAGTTGGGCCCCCACGGGGAAAGAAACCCTTGTGCAGGGAGCCTTCGGACTCTCGGCTAGCCCCCAGAAATTTTGTGAGGCACGGAAGGTCGAACTTGGAGGCCACCAGATCTCCCATGAGTTCTTCTACCTACCAGACTGTCCTATCCCCCTGCTAGGCCGAGATATCCTGACCAAGCCAGCAGCGCAGGTCACCTTCTGGCCAGAAGGGGCCTCCCTGGACCTCCCCACGCCACGAACTATTGCCCTAGTGCTTCCACGAGAAGAAGAATATAGGCTCCACCAGGAAGACGGAGTGTCAGCCCCAGACCCTCCCTGGGCTAAATACTCTGGGGTCTGAGCAGAAAACAACCCACCGGGGCTGACCACAGAACGAGAGCCAGTAATAGTGGAACTCATGCCCTTCAGTCTCCAAAGTGACAACGGGCCCGCCTTTACTGCAAGAGTGATCCAGCTGCTGACCCAAGCCTTAAAACTAAAATGGAGGTTTCATGCTGCCTACCGACCTCAAAGCTGGGGCAAAGTAGAACGAACGAACCGGACTCTAAAGGAGACTCTAGGAAAACTTCGTCAAGAGACTCTCCTACCCTGGCCAGATGTCTTGCCGCTTGCCCTCTTCCGAATTAGGAGCACCCCAAATTCAGCAGGGTACACCCCATGCGAAATCCTATATGGAAGGGCAACCCCTATAACCCAAATCCCTACTACCACAGACTTCACCACCTTAGGGGAGGCCCACCAACCCTCCTACCTCAAAGCCCTAGGTCAAGAGTTAGAGAGAGTCAGGCAGGCCCACCTTGGGCAAGAAATAGTGCCAACAGGGGGTCAGCCCACTCCCATAAGCCAGGGCAGTATGTTTGGGTAAAGGACTGGAAAAAAGAGTCCCTCCAACCCAGATGGGTTGGGCCCTACCTAATTCTGTTAACTACCCCCACCGCCTTAAAAGTTGCAGGTATTACTCCATGGATCCATCACACTAGAGCCAAGGCTGCCGCTGACCCTGAGGAAACCAACCCAGGACCAGAACAGGGACCAGGCCGAATCCCAGCCCTAAAGCTGCAAAAGACCTGCCAAGACGGGGAGGAGGAGTGGACCGTCGCCAAGCCAACGCTACCTGCCTCCATCTCCAGCACTAGACCCCCAACAGGAGAGACTGAGTAATTTACCTGTAACCCCGCTCACCACGAAAATGCTCCCTGTAATTCTAGCCCTTTCCCTTGTTCCCTACCTGGTGCAGCCCACTATGTGGCAATATAATGAAACAACTGTTGCCCATGAATCTAGGAAGGAAGGGAATTGGCTAACTGTAGCCCCCATAGACACCCTACACCAAGAGTTAAACGAGGCCCTGGGGTCAGTATCAGAGTCCATGGCCTCCCTGCAATGCCAGATCTTTCCCTTGCTAAAGTAGCCCAGCAGAACTGTCGAGCATTAAGCCTCCTTACCGCAGACAAAGGAGGGACCTGCATATTTTTAGGAGAGGAGTGCTGTTATTTTGTCAATGGAAGTGGACTGGTTGAGGAAAATCTGCAACGCATAAAAGATAGGTTGCGACTTAGCTCTGGGATGGGGGCCACGCCCTGGTGGCAGAATACCCTCGTCTCCTTCCTAGCCCCTGTCCTGGGACCCTTAATCATCCTCATATTAGTCATCACCATAGGGCCATGGGCCATCAGAACAGTAGTTAGTCAACTAGAGGGGGCCCTGGTGCGGAAAACTATCAGTCACATCCTCATGCTCCAACAGCAAAAGGAGCAGAGGACCCCATTTCTGGGTGCAGAGACAGACAAAAGTGCTGTCTAAGCACCCACAGGGGGGAATGTAGAGGGAATCAAGGCTGATACCAAAGATAAAATGCTAATTGCCCTGACTTATGATGTAAATGCTTCTCTCTCACCTCTGTAAACCCTTTTCGCGCCAAATCTATACCACGCCTCCCAAGACCCTTCCCCCACTTGGCCCAGCATAAAAGGAATGCGGGGCTATTGTTCTGGGCTCAGAATTTGGAGTTTGTCTCCTCTGGGTCCGTGCACGTAATAAAGATCATGCTCCTAACCCCTCAGTGTCTGGTCGTTTCATTTTTCAGTAACAATAGGACAACCAAATCCCTCTCCCAAGAGTCAGCCTCCATCATTAACAAAGAAAAAAATTAGGATTTAAGAAGAGGTAAATTGCCTCAATCCAAGCCAATTGAATGAGAAATAAAGGTATATATATTTTTTAATCTGGCATAACCACCCTGGCTAGTGTAGCCCAGTGGATTGAGCGTGAGCCTGTGAACCAAAGGGTCACTGGTTTGATTCCCCAGTCAGGGCTTATGCCTGGGTTGTGGGCCAGGTCCCCAGTGGGGGACACACGAGAGGCAACTACACATTGATGTTTCTCTCCCTCTCTTTCTCCTCCCTTCCCCGCTGTCTAAAAATAAAATAAATAAAATCTTTAAAATTTAACAGACTTTAAAAAAAAATCTGCCATAACCTATAATGTAAATCCCTAGATTAATCTTGGAAAGACACCAGTCAGTCTGTGGAAAATATTTTAGGACTGGATCAACTTTGAAGCAGAGAGATACATATAAAGACCTGTACAGACATGTTCCATGTTTAATTGTTTATTATAGATATTTGTTCCCTGCCTTTTGGGTTATCTTAATAAGCAGAACATTGTGCTAACATTCCATAATATATAATGAGTTTTTTATCATACAGTTTTATAATAGTTTATAGTCATAAAAAAATTATACTTACTTTGCTGTGACAGTACCATTTAAACTCTTAGAATTCAAAGAACAATATAATGGTGTCTGCAAAGCAACTTCAAATTTTGGTAATACTGGAAAAAAAAAGTAAGTATTTTAAAGAATTGATTTTACTATCATTTACTTGCAGCTTGACAAAATAACAAATAGAATGGTTCTAAAGGGGTTGATAATTGGTACTATTTGAAATTTGACTCATTATGATCCAAATACACATTAAGACATAGATGAAAAGCACTTCCTTTCACCCAAAATTAGAAACCCCTACGAACAAGTGACTAGACAGTGATAGCAGGGACCAGTTGCTGTGGAAGATGGTGTGAGTAGATATTTCCCACTGGTAGAACCTAAATTGTATACAGAACCCTAGACGCAAACACATCTGAATGCTGAAAAAACAGGTTTTTATTCAACTGTCACCCATTAGTGTGGCTTACTACTTCTAAGACACTTCCATATCACTTGGCAAACAGCTGCTTCTAGAACAGCCCCTTCCCTAGGACCTTTCACCAATTTGGTTACTAAAAGAACTTTCTGGGGCCCCCTCTTCTGCACGGTACCACAGATGCAGTCATAGATCATGCCTGTCCTTTGAGACAAAGGCAAATCTGATGACAGTCTAATGTAACAGGCCGCTATAAGGAGAAAGTTGTGTAGTAGAATTTCTAGTTAATAGCTAAGATATGGCTACAAAATAATGATTTTTTTTTTCTCATGTAGCAGGTACTGATAGGTAATTTCAAAATTAGAAACCCTACTTTGGTCAGCTTTATGTACTTAAGATATAAAATACTTTATCAGCCCTGGCTGGTGTGGCTCGGTGCAGAGTGCCAGACTGCGAACCAAAGGGTCGCCAGTTAGATTCCCAGTCAGAGCACATGCCTGGGTTGTGGGCCAGGTATGTGGGCCAGTAGGACGTGCTTGAGAGCCAACTGTACATTGACGTTTCTCTCCCTCTCTTTCTCCCTCCCTTCCCCTCTCTAAAAATAAATAACTAAAATCTTTTAAATATATATTTTATCAATATTAATATATTTGATATAAAGAACTCATCCAGAATATAAGTTTTTATTTCCTTTCAGTCTACAGAAATATTTTTTTCTCCAACTTCACTGACCAAAGAAATAGATCAGTCTCATAAAAAGACATCTCACCATTCGATTAACACAAGAGAAGTATCAAGAAAGTCAGTGGGTCAACAACAGGGGGCAGAAAGCCAGCCCCAAACCAGGCTAAAGACCCTGGTGTTGACACTCTTGGACTGACTCCATACCAGGCTATGATTGGAGAGTCAAAAAAGCCATATGGGTCAACTGAGACTTTCCTGCAAGTCTCTCCACCAACACAGAAATTACGGGACACTCCGAGATAGAATTTCCTTAGAACAAGGAAATTCAAATGTCCTCCCCTCAAACATCCTGGGCTGGCAATCAATTCCCCACCTCTGCTATACCTCATTCAGCAACATACCACCACCCAGCACCATCTCTATACAAAATGAAAAATAGTCTATAAGAAACCTTGGCCACCTCTGATTTATTCTCCCAGATCAAGGCTGTCAAAAAGAAATAAAATGTGAGCCATATAGTGTAATTTTAAATTTCTAGTAGCCACATTTTAAAAGTTAAAAAAAAGCCCTACTTTTGTAATATTTTACTTAACCCTACATATATCCAAAATATTATCATTACAATGTATTATCAGTATAAAAATAATATTAATGAGCTATTTTTATTTCTTATTTGTGCTCTATGTCTTCAAAATCTCATATTATACACACTTAGTACATATCTCCATTTGGACTAGCCATATTTCAAGTGCTCAACAGCCACACGTGGTGAGTGACCCCAAACTGGACAACAGGGTCCCAAACCAGGGGTCAGGGAATGATGACCAGCAGGAACTAAGAGTGGTTTTTGCATTTTAGCTGGTTGGAAACAGTCAAAAGAAGAATATTTCATGACATGTGAAAATTGCTGAAATTCACATTTCTGTGTCCATAAACAAAATGTTATTCGGTCACAGCCACATTCACCCTACACAGTGTCGGTGGCTGATTTGTGTTACAACGGCAAAGTTGAGCAGTTATGACAAAGACGTATGGCCCACAGAGCCTAAAATATTACTATTTCACCCTTTATAAGAAGATTTTGCGGATCCCTGTTCAAGTTGACCATGACACTTAGATGGAGCCACGTGGTAAGAACTATGTGGAGGCTAAGCCACAGAGGTGTAAGCAAACTACTTTCCAGAATTTCTAAACCTAAATGAAACACAATCTCAAAAAGTGACACAAATCAAGGGGAAAGGTGTGTGTAATCAAATGAAAACTAATACTAAATCCTATACTTTCATTCTTATCTCTCCTTTCTCTCCATCCACCAAAATAATTAGGTCACACTGTTTTTACCTGGGTGTGCCTAACTGCAGTATTATAAATGTGGCACCTACAAGAAGAGAATTTACTTGAGTGAGACTGTCTTCACCAGTGCCTACCAAATAAAAACTCTGGGAAATAATTAATGTTATGTTTTAAAAAAAAACACCACACAAAATTTTAAATACATATGTTATGATCACAGCAAGATAGAAAAACAGAATAACTGTGCATAAAAAATAGACTAACACAATGGAACTATAAGTGATCTTTTTCCTCCTTTATTCTTTTTTTTAATTTATTTTTTATTATATTTTTTCCATTACCATTTGTCCCCCTTATCCCCCTTCCCCCTGCAATCACCACACTGTTGTCCAGGTTCATGAGTCCTTTTTCCGTTTTGTTCGATCCCTTCACCCCCTAACCTCCCCACTGCCAGAGCTGTCAGCCTGCTCTCCATCTATGAGTGTGTCTCTATTTTGCTTATTAGTTCAGTTTGTTCATTACGTCCCACATATGAGTGAAATCACATGGTATTTGTCTTTTTCTGACTGGTTTTCTCCTTTATTCTTTATAATGACCTTTTATAACTTTCACTTTTGCAAAGGAAAAAATTATTAGACCTATAAAAAACATCAAGATTTTACCTCCATAGGGATTTTTACTTTAAATAACACATCTTTTGGCAATTTCTCCTATCTCTGTAGAAAGTAATAAATGTGTTTTCCTTCAAAATAAATTGAAGAACTCTTACCATATTCTGAAACCTGAAATAATTGATAATGTGTCTGATCCTATTGGAAGAAAAAAAAACAAGAAAATATATGAGTTCTTATTTAATTATTCTGCTTGCTTACTTACCTCACAAAATGATTTAGGAAAAAAATTTAATTATACTTATAATGATTTAATGAAGAAAAGTTATTGTCACTTGTAGTTTATTTTTAGTCATCTATCACATGAAGTCTGTGAGATTTTATGAGTTTTTCTTGCCAATGCACTAACATAAAAAGGTGACCTAACTCTATAATTCACTGTAGGTCATTTAAACAAACTGTTTCATCTGACTTCCATCATTTGTGAAATAAGAGTTAGATTACCTTAGATAATTCAGGAATTTATGAGGCAAGAAAAACACACATCAAACTAACAGGAAAGGACTTCAAATTTGTATTGAAAATCATTATCTTGATTTTTATAAATAATCAAGGATTCAAAATCATCACGGACCAACATCCTCTACCTTTATGGTTCCCAGAATTATTTTCTAGTGTAACCCTTAAATCAATATATTCTTCCTTATTTTAACAGAATCGTAAATTATTTCTTTTTCCATATCAACAAAAAAAAGTGGTCTTTTTCCTAACTCCTCATATTTCTCTCTGTCCACTGTAAGTTATAGGTAACATTAAATAGAACCACTTCAAAATAGCTAAGTAATTCCGCTAATAAAATTGGTATTCTAATCCTGATTCCCTAACTTTATCAAATAAAATACCCACATGCAGCTACAAAACATTAGCTTTTAAAAAATATCACCCTTGGTTAATCTAAAGCTACTATACAAGTTATTCTTTTAATCCTTAAAGAAGGATACAATTAATTTCAAAGTATAAAACAAATTTAAGTACTTATGCACTACCAAAATAGTTGTCTAAAACTTGGCTTCAAAGTTGTCATTTAAAGCAGATCCCAAAGAAATAGTTTTGATTGAAGTCTTTAAGTATCTCCACATTTGTGACTTACATCTTAAATTATATGTCACATATATGATGCTATAACTTAATGTATTTAATTCATTAATAAATTCTAATCTGTCATCCTCAAACAATCAAATCACAAACATAATCTATCTGCATTACTCATTTTACTGGTAAACAAGAATTCTAGTCCTTTTTTTAGAACAACAGAACTTTATATACCATATTTCTATTTACACATTTGTGTTATCATTATTTTAAAATGTACTACTATATATTATAAGCCCCACAATACAGTTATTATTTTTTTATTGTTGCTCTATTACAGTTGTCCAATTCTTCTTCATTGCTCTCCACTGCCATGTCCCCCCCACTCCCTCAGTCAGTCCTCACCCTGTTGTCCATGTCCATGGGTCATTTATACATGTTCCTTGACTGGTCCCTTCCCCATTTTTTCCCCCCTTCTCTCCCTCCCCACCCCTCTGGTCACTGTTAGTCTATTCCTTGTTTCCATGCCTCTGGTTCTATTTTGCTTGTTTGTTTGTTTTGTTCATTAGGTTCCTCTTATAGGTGAGATCATATGGTATTTGTCTTTCACCGCCTGGCTTATTTCACTTAGCATAATGCTCTCCAGTTCCATCCATGCTGTCACAAAGGGTAGGGGTTCCTTCTTTCTTTCTGCTACATAGTATTCCATTGTGCAAATGTACCACAGTTTCTTGTTCCACTCATTTACTGTTGGGCACCTAGGCTGTTTCCAGCCCTTGGTTATTGTAAATAACACTGTTTTGAACATAATGGTGCATAGATTCTTTTGAATTGGTCTTTCGGGATTCTTAGGGTATAATCCCAGCAGTGGAATTGCTGGGTCAAAAGGCAGTTCCATGTTTAGTTTTTTGAGGAAATTCCAAACTGTTTTCCAGAGAGGTTGCACCAGTCTGCATTCCCACCAGCAGTGTACTAGGGTTCCCTTTTCTCCACATCCTCACCAGCACTTGTTTGTTGATTTGTTAATGGTGGCCATTCTGACTGGTGTGAGGTGGTATCTCATTGTAGTTTTAACTTGCATCTCTCTGATAGCTAGTGATGTTGATAATCCTTTTATATGCTTTGGGCCCTCTGTATGTCTCCTTGGAGAAGAGTCTGTTCAGGTCCTTTGCCAATTTTTTAACTGGGTTGTTTGTCTTCCTGGAATGGAGTCGTGTGAGTTCTTTATATGTTTTGGAGATCAAACCCTTGTCCCGAGGTATCATTGGCAAATATGTTTTCCCATACAGTTGATTCCCTTTTCATTCTGATTATGTTTTCTTTAGCCATGCAGAAGCTTTTTAGTTTGATGTAGTCCCATTTGTTTATTCTTTCCTTTTTTTCCCCTGCCTTAGGAGATATATCAGTGAAAATATTGCTCCATGGGATATCTGAAATTTTACTGCCTATGTTTTCCTCTAGGACTTTTATGGTATCATGGCTTATATTTAAGTCTTTTATCCATCTTGAGTTTATTCTGGTGTACGGTATAAGTTGGTGGTCTAGAACTACAGGCCAATGTTGCTGATGAACAGAGATAATAAAATCTTCAACAAAATATTGGCAATTTGGATCTAGCAATACATTAAAAAGATCATACACCATGATCAAGTGGGATTCATCTGGGCGATGCAAGGATGGTACAATATTTGCAAATCAATAAACATAATATATCACATAAACAAAAAGAAAAACAAAAATCACATGATCATAGCAATAGATGTTGAAAAAGCATTCAATAAAGTACAGCACCCATTTATGATAAAAACACTCAGCAAAGTGGGAATAGAGGGAGCATATCTCAATATAATAAAGACCACATATGAGAAACCTATAGCCAACATCATACTCAACAGGCAAAAACTAAAAGCTTTCCCCCTAAGATCAGGAACCAGACAAGGGTGTCCACTTTTACCCCTTTTAGTCAATACAGCATTAGAAGTTCTAGCTACAGCAATCAGACAAGAAGAAGAAAGAAAAGGCATCCAAATTGGAAAAGAGGAAGTAAAACTGTCATTATTTTAAGATGACGTGATAATATACATAGAAAACCCTATAGCCTCCACCAAAAAAATACTTGACCTAATAAATGAATTTGGAAAAATAGACGGATCCAAAGTCAATATTCAGAAATCAAAGGCATTTTTGTACACCAATAATGAAATATCAGAAATAGAAACCTGCGGAAAAATCCCATTTACTATAGCAACGAGAAAAATAAAATACTTAGGAATAAACTTAACCAAAGAGGTAAAAGACCTGTAATGAGAAAAGTAAACAACGCTGAGGAAATAAATTAAGGAAGATACAAATAAATGGAAGCATATACCATGTTCATGGATTGAATGAATTAACATCATCAAAATATTCATATCATCCAAAGCAATCTATAGATTCAATGCCATCCCTATTAAAATAGCAATGACATGCTTTACAGATATGGAATAAATATTTCAAATATTTATATGGAACCAAAAACGACCCCAAATAGTAGCCTCAGCAATCTTGAGAAAAAAGAACAAAGTAGGAGAGATCACAATGCCTGTTATCAAACTATACTACAAGGTCACGGTAATCAAAACAGTCTGGTACTGGCAAAAGAACAGACACTTAAATCAATGGAACAGAATAGAGATCCCAGAAACAAACCCAGGTCTCTATGGTCAATTAATATTTGACAAAGGGGGCAGGAGCGTAAAATGGAGTAAAAATAGCCTCTTAAATAAATGGTGTTGGGAGATCTGGACAAGTATATGCAAAAAAAGAATTCTAGTCTTTAAATTACTTTTTGCTTTACTACTATGGCCCACACAGGTAAGGCTGTGGAATAAGTAATTTGACAATGATGATGTCTATCACGTTAAATTCACATGGCAAACACTGAGTGAGCACTATATGCAAAACATTATATGAGGCTCTCTAAAGGTAAATTACAGTCCTCAGCATCAGAGGGTCAGTCTAGAGATGGAGGCAGACATAGTCAAGAGCAATGATATGAGACTGACAGTGTCCCAGAGTCTTATGCACTGTGCTTTGCTCTGACCCTCCTCTATGACCAACTTATATATACTTCTATCTCCACCCATCCTTTAAGCTCCACCCATCCTTAGCTCAAATATTACTGCTTCCTCAAATCCCCAATCTAAAATTAATCTCTCTTCCCCCATCACTTTAGTCCTTCCCTTTTTTTTTTTTTTTTTGGTCACTTTTTACCCTATCTCATAAATATTTGGGTGTATGGTTTATCTTGCTCCAAGTTCTTTGAGGGCCTGGTCCACGATGGACCTTTTTTAATCTCATAGTTTATCCTTTGCAATACCAGCCTAACAGAGTGCCCGATACCCGAAAAGTGTTCAATTAATAAGTGTTAGATTAGATAAAAATTACTAGCTTTGACAAATGTATGAAATCAACTTTGAGCTTACTTTAAACAGCCTGGAAACCAAGTTTTAAGTAATTATTTGTGTAACACTTACGTAGTTACGTGGATTATATTTAAAATGAATTCTCCCTTTTTGCCTCCTACATTACCAATCACCCCTGGTAACTCCTGGATTGTCCATCTCTCTGTTCACTGTCTCCTTCCCTTCATTCAATCTACAAACATTTTCAAGACCTCTTTCTTAGTGCCAGCCCATACCTCAACCTAGAGATTCTGACTCAACTCCAACTTCTCGACATCCCCACTTGAATGTCCTACAGAATGTCTAGGACTTCTTTGTCTGGATTTACCCTTCACCCACACCCTTCCTTGATTGCTTCTCCCCATATTGTTAGATACACCTCCTCTCCCCCAATATCCTGTGTAAAGTTATACTTACCACAATATATTATAACTATCTGCTTTGTGTCTATCTCCTGTGACAGAAAATGAAACCATTAAAGGCACAGCCCCTAATTCAGCATGCCTTCAATGTCTGTTGAATGAATGTATGCACAGATGAAAGAACAAGTTGATTCCTGTCCCCAGGTTGGTTCTGACAGGGTTCATCAGGTTAGCCTCAGTTATCATACAGTATCCTCTGCAAGAAATTAAAATAGCCTTCTCGCCAGTAGAATCGGACTACCCTGAAGAGGCACAGCCATCTGTCAAATGACCCATAGAATAACCTTGACTCTTTGCCCTGCATTTGGAAGTAATAAGAGTGCCAACGAGTGAAAGAAGCTAGTCATCATGGAAAACTAAAGAAAAAGCAGAAGGAAAGTACTTCTTTTCAGTGTCATTTTAAATTGTTCCAATAAATCAAAAAATTATTTTGTAACGGAGTGCTGACAGTGCGCTTTGTAGCAGACAAAGTTTTCCCAGGCTGTTTATAAGTGGTGAAATGCACTTCAAGAAATAAATTATTTTTCTGTTCAAGGAGCTTGAAAAACAGAAACGGATTTTATAATTTTCAACATATCATCCGTTAGGCAATCAGGTCATACCAATTTTCACAATGAGTTTAGTTACTTTCATAAAATATTTTCACAGCCCTGGCTGGGTGGCTCAGTTGGTTGGAGCATCGTCCCATACACCAGAAGGTCGCAGGTTTGATTCCTGGTCAGGGCACATGCCTGGGTTGTGGGTTTAATAATCCCCAGGCAGGGCACATGCAGGAGGAAATAGAGCAATGTTTCTCTCTCACATCGATATTTCTGTCTCTCCCTTCCTCTCTCTCAAAATCAGTAATTTAAAAAAAAAAAATATATATATATATATATATATATCCTCAAGGGAGGATTAAAAATTTTTTTTTTAATTTAAAAATAGTTTTTACAAATAAGAATGGCAGAAGTTACTGAAAGATTTAAATTAATAATATTTCAGAGAATTAGTAGCAATTTATGCCACATATAACTGCAAACCCCTGATACTAAGTACTTTCCTTAGTCAGGAACAGAAATTTGCAAACTTTTTCTATAAAGGGCTGGACAGTAAATACTAGGCTCTGCAACTGAAAGAGTTCAGAACGGGGTTACTCAAGTTGTGCCTCTTTGGCATGTGAATTACTTTGAGCTGAAGGCAATCAAGACCCTGTGGGCTCTGCAGAAACTTTTACCTCTCCCTTAAAGAATTTAAATGCGGGGCCTACCCATAATAAGAGTAATGAACAGAAATAAATTTTTTATGACCTACCTATAGGGCAAAGCGAACTTCTAATTACTGTGCATTGGCTCTTCTTGCGACATATGAATGACCTGCCTCCCCTCTGTAGCTCCAACGTGTTTTACTTCTTAGCTCAGAATGTCCTAAGTACCTCATTCTAACTTTCTGTCTCTGAATCTCTCATGTATGTGGGGTTCACATAGGTGCATATGTAATTAAATTTGGTTATTTTCTCTTGTTAATCTGTCTCACGTCAATTTAATTATTAGACCAACTGGAAGAAGCTAGAAGCTGTCGCAACAATTTAACTCTGCCTTTGGAGTGCAAAAACAGCCAGAGACAACACATAAACAAGTGAGACTGACTGTATGCCAATAAAATTTTATTTGCAAAAACAGGTACTAGGCTGGATTTGGCCTGTAGGCCAGGGTTAGCAAACCCTGGTCTAAAAAGTAATATTTATTTCCCATTTATTCTATGTTAATTCTAGCTGAGCTAAATTAAATTTGACTAAATGTAACTAAAAACACGCAGCAAAATCAAACCAAGGCCTTTTGTAGGAAGTATGAGTTTCATTTACTGAACAATTTTCCTTCAGTTTCAAAGAAACAATCTGCTTCAAAATTAGTTTTATGTTTATTCTAGCTCATCAAATACAGCTTGTGCTTTTTCACTCTGCCAACAACTGGAGAAAGAGGCTGACCTGAAGGCATACATACTTGGGCAGCATGTTTTCTGAGCAAACACCTTTCCAGGAAAGAGACTACGTAACTCATGAATGTCTCCTGAGTTCTTTCCCCAATATGGTCACTGTTCCATGGGGAAAGCACTCCCTTAGAAAACCAGCTCTTTGAGCAGGTTGAGGGTTGCCAGATGGGAGGGAGTGGGGGCTGGGTGAAAAAGGTGAAGGAATTCAGAAGTGGAGCTCGCTAGTTACAAAATGGTCACAGGGATGTAAAGTACAGCATAGGAAGTATAGTCAGTAATATTGCAGTAACTAGATACGGTGCCAGGTGGGTACTGGAACTGTCAGGGGAATCCCTTTGTAAATTATATAAATGCCTACCACTATGCTGTGATAAGCTTCTTTCAATTCTTGCTTCTGGAGTGGGGGAAAAATGCCAGAAACAGAACTGAGGTGCAAGAGGGATTATTTTTGTTTATACATTTAGAACATTTCAATTTCCCAAACATCACCTTCAGCATTGATGTCCACTGTCTGGATTGAATTTTTATTTAAAGATGAAAAAAGGGAGCTGAATTTTTTATATCCACACATAACAGGATGTGCAAACTATTTTAGACTCAGGGTTGGCTTTGTCCCCCCAGACAACAGATGGCAACTAGACCCACATTCCAAAGTGAGATGTAAGACCAGTATGCGGGACTTCTAAAGGAGGTTTCCAAACACTGCTTTTGCAACTCTCAACCAAGAGCATCAAGATGAAAATAAACTCAAAAGGGATTTTAGGAGAAAGGTTTTGAAGGGGTAGGAGTCACACACACCCTATCCCATCACTTCAAACCTAGGAAAGGGCCTCTCACAGGACACTCCAGAGAGCTGGATGTGGGTTCCCGTGAGCATCCCCAAGTTGTCAGTGGGCAGGCAATGACACACCTGAACCACTTAAGGAGCAAATACTGTTACCGACCAGCTACAGGGACCGCTGGGCTAAGGAAGCGTGCTAAGAGGGGTGGTCTGCACCTGCTGGGTTTCAAACAGCAAAGAAAGCATGAGCACTTTCCCTCTACTACACAGGCAAAAAAAGAGAGCCAGCAGGGGGCTGTCTTATTTCCTGACCAAAACCAGTCTCTTGAAGGGCAAGGCAAGCTCAGGAGTGGAAGCTGGAGGCGAAGTGCAGAGGCCCAGGAGCTGAAGGTGGAGCTATGAGCTGCCCGTTGGAAGAGGCAGATTCAAAAGCTTCCAAGGCACTCCGGATGAGAGACCTCCCAGCAATGGCGGGGATGCTCCAAAGCACCCACCGAGTTCTAAGAAGGAAAGATGTTAGTTTTAAATGCCTGCAGGGCCTGAGAGTTCCAATACCAGATGACAACAGTATTACGCTTTTGCCATTTCTGTAGGACAAACGTTGGCAAATTCATATGGCTCGCTCTTATCCATCGAGTAAATTTTTACCCCTCACCTGTCTTCCCTCCATGACTCAATCCTGGGGGAGGCAAACGCAGCCCGGTGAGTTGGGAACAAGCAGCCAGACCAGAGAAGGTCCAAGCTGATAGAAGGGGGCGTTTAATTTGATTGACTGGACATATTAGTTACTAAATGTAGACTTGGTCATGTAACCAAAAATGCCGGAATCTTTTAAGAACCAGAAAAATGGTGGGATTTGCCCTACGTTTCATTCAAAGAATAGAGTAGAATTGGTTCCGAAGAACAGGACTAAATAGCAAAAGAACAATGTGGCTTTTTTACCTGTCGAGTAATATATATTCCACTTCACAGTCACACAAAAATAACTGGCCACACTAAACTGGGCAACCACTCATGTGAAGAAAGGCTAGAGATACAAGGAGTATGCACATTTCTGACTTGTAAGACACTTTCCCGCTGCAATGGTTAGGACTTAGTGTTCCAGGCTGATCCACAAAAGTTTTTATGTAATGCATAACATGAGTAAAATTATATGATATACTTTTGCTGCTGTCCCCACCAGATACTATATTAATTCTCTCCTTCTTAGGGACAAAAGTTGCCAATGATCCATGTGTACTCCTTATTGCCCCTGTAATCTGGATTCTGCCTCTGCCATTTCACTGGCTAGGACGGGGGGTTAGTAAGTGACATCCGCCTGCCTCTGCCAACTGCCCATGGCCCCTCTCAGGCCTTGTTCTCCCTGACGTCTCTCCGAAGCAAGTGACGCTTGGCCTCCCTCTCTGAACCCCCTCCCCTCTGCTCTGTGCCCGCACTCTCTTGGTCCTCTTTCCCAGCCTGCCCGCTCTTTCTCTGTTGCTTTGGGTGGCTTCTCTTCTTAGCTCCTGAAAGTAGTGATGGATCCGTCCAAACCTCACCTGCTTAGCTCTCTACCCCAAACGGAGCTTCCAGTTCAGACTTCCTTAGAATTTACAATGGGTGATTCTCCCGAAGACCACACTTGAAATTCCAGAGTCCCCTTTGTTAAAAGATAAACTGAAGCATATTGAAAATTCTACAAGTTTACTGGAGCAAACATCAATGGGAATGAGGCAGTGTCAAGCCAGAAGTAGTTAGGAGCACTCGCCCAACAAGAGCTCAGGGAGAGACTTTCATAGAGAAAACATGGAAGCAAGGTAAGGGAATTATTGATTGGCTATAGAACATAAAGCCTAGTTAGCTGTTTGCAATTGGCTGTCCTCTGCACTTTGACATCATTACCTTGAGGCTTTCGTAGGCTTAAGTTTGGGTTTGCTGACCTGGGCCACCACCGCCTTGGGGCCACCTCGGTCTGATGGCCTCCTTGTTTAATTAACTTAACACCTTTTACCCCTCTTTCGCCTTTGCTCCAATCACAATCCAATCAGTCACTAAACCTAATGATTCTTCCTTCAAAGTGTCTCTTGAATTCATCCATTCCTCTTTAGTTTTTGCTGCTCCCTGAAAGCAGCCCCCTTTAACCCTCTGACTGGACTATTACAACGCAACGTAGAAGGTAGTCATGCATTTGTTAAACAATGATACTAACCTCCTGGTAGTTCCCTGACCTCGGTTCCTCTCCCACATGCTATAATCTTCCTAAAATACTACTTTAATCATGTCATGCTATTGCCTCAAAGTTCCTACAAAAATCAACCAGACAACAAATAATGGTCATTTCTTTAGTTTGGGGGTTTATCATAAGCGTGTCATACTTTTTATTGAATAATGTTTGGGTGCTTTTACACTGAGCATGCATTACTTTTATAATCAGAGGAAATTAATAAAAGTAAAATTTTTCAATCTTTTATAATTCAAGAGGCTCATGCATGCAGATTTTTGCTTTTTTTTTTGTCCTCGGAAGTCTTATATGAAATTTATAACACTGAAATTCAAAGCAAAATAAAAGTTTTTAGAGCCCCTCCGCTGTCTGCAAAGTGAAATCTAAAACTTTAACTGATATACCTATGGAACAGTCATCATATAATACCCTATCTTTTTCCTTCTTTTATTTTTACCATTAAGATTAGCAAAGAACTTTAAAATTAACAAGAAATCATCCAGTAAAAGTGTCGGCAGATATATATTGACCAACTTAGAGAAAGGATAGATGTGCAAAATGACTGAAAATGTTTATTAATATTTACGTTGCCCTTTCCTTTCCTAATTAGAATGTTTGGAATCTAAACATCTGTGGCTTCAGCTGCAGTTGCAACATAATTCTCTAGGGGTTTCCAACCCAAATGAACATCAGGACCAACTGTGTTGAGGCTCAACAGACAGAGGTGCCCAGTTCCCACGCCAGAGCTACTGAATCAGAAGTAACAGGGCTACGGCCCAAATGTAACAAACGCATCCATTCATCCATTCCTTCCACAGAGGATTACTGCACCAAAGTGCCCAGCACTGTGCTAGGTGATAGGGATACACCTTCCTGTCATGGAACTCTTGATCTAGTGAAAAGAAAGATACTTATCAAACAATCACATGCATAAATATATGAATACAAAACAGTAATGAAATGAATTAAAGTGAATTAAGCTCACAGGGAATTATGAAATCTGAAGATGAAGCTGGAAAAGTGGAGTCAGATAAGGCAGGGCCATGTGTGAGCCCTAGGAAAATATCTGAATTTTTCCCTGAGGGCAATGGAGAGCCTTTGGAGAGCTGTAAAGTGAGGAATAATGCGACCCAATTTCAATGTTTAGATTACTTTTGCTGCTGTGTAATGAAATGACTGCAAAGGGAAAGAGTAAATTTAGGGAGATCTATGAAGAGATACTGCAAATATCTACGAAAATAGGACAGTGGCTTACGGGGAAGGTAGAGATGGAAACAAAGAGAATTAGGTGGATTTGAAATAGACTTATGGGTAAAATCTATGGGCATTGGTGAAGGCCCAGATATGGGATGTGAGAGAGCATGAGAAGTCAAGGAAAACTCCATGTTTACCCGCTTACACAACTGGATGGATGGTGGGGTAATTCAATAAAATAGAAAATTCTGGAGAAGCATGGTGGGGGAAGGCTGTAAGAATGATACTGGACATGAGGGGCTTGGGATAGCTTTGAAACATCCAAGTAGAGAAGATGGAGGCACAGGAAAAAATGGCTCTCCTCATATAAGCACAGCAAAAATTACAATTAAACTACAAAACAACCATCAGCCAGGATCGTCAGAAAGTCAAGCTGTATGGAAGTCTGACAACTAAGGAATGAAAGAAGTCACATTCATTCAGACAACTAGGAGGGGGTGGGGATGCAGAGACATGGAAACATGGAATGGATGGTCCCACACCCACATGTGGTGGATAAAAATCAGGAGGGATATCTTGGGAGCAAGGGATCCCAGCCTCACACCAGACCACACAGCCCAGGGTTCCAGTGCCAGGAAGATAAGTTCCCATAACTTCTGCTTCTAAAAAACAGTGGGGACTTGGAGGGGTGGAAGAAACTGTGGGATTCTCATGCGCCTCCTCTTAAAGGATCCACAACGGACTGAAGACTTACGCAGACTCACTCCCTCTGGGCTCCAGCACTGGAGCAGCAGCTGGAAGGGCACCAGTGGCATATGGGGAGACGCAGAAGTGTCTGGTATCAGGGAGAGTGACAGGAGACAGCTTCCTCCCAGACAAAACTCCAGAGGCCAAGCAGTGGCAATTGTCCCTTTTCTGAGCCCTTCCCCATGCAGAGCCACAGAGCTGGCGGCACCATATCCGAGACTCCATCAGCCTGGTTCACACAGGTTGCCCCACCCTGGTGATTACCTAAGGCTCCGCCCCACACAGTTTACAGGTGCCGTTTCTATAATAGACCATGCTACTAAGACAGGGAGTCAAAGCAGCTCTACCTACTACTTAGAAACAAACACAGGGAAGCTGCCAAAATCAGGAGACAAAGAAACATGGCTCGGATGAAAGAGCAGAACTCCAAAAAAGAACTAAACAAAAGGGAGATAAGCAATCTATCAGATGCTGAGTTCAAAACACTGGTTATAAGGATGCTTAAGGAACTTAGTGAGGACCTCAGCAGGATAAAAAAGACCCAGTCAGAAATGAAGGACAAACTAATTGAAATAAAGAACAATTTATAGGGAAACAACAGTAGAGTGGATGAAGCTGAGAATCAAATCAGTGATGTGGAACATAAGGAAGCCAAACGCAACAAACCAAAACAAGAAGAAGAAAAAATAATCCAAAGAAACAAAGATAGCACAAGCAGCCTTTGAGACAACTTCAAGAGGTCTGACATGTACTTGATGCTACGGAACTACACACTTTAGAAAGGTTACAGTGGCAAATTCCATGTTACATGTATCTTGCAACAATAAAAAAAAGGGGGTGGGGGAACTACAGTGGTCAATAAGTGCTGTAGTAGGGGTGTGTATAAGGGCCCAGGGAACAAAGGAGAATGAAGTGCTGATCTCTGCCAGATGACACTCAAAGAAATAAAATTCTAAAACCGATTCCTCCCTCCCTTTCTCACTGCACATGGGAGTGAGAACCTGAAGTATTCCCAAGAAGAGCAGTCTTTCCGGCGGAGGCTAACAAAAGTATTCTGGAAGCCACATCCACATTCCAGAGAGGATGCCACTGTTTTCTGACCTGTCACAACTTGCTTCATGCTTTCTGTTAGGCTGTCATCATGAGCCAGGGAGGTTGACCAGATGCTGCTTGCAGAGTGCCTCAAGGACGAGCACTACCCAGACAAAGACGTGCTCTCCTGCCAAGGACAAAGGGCCCCAGACAAACCTGACAGCAAAAAGCAAACTGACCCAGGCCACAGCTGAGCCACAAAGCCAGAAAGATAAGGGGCATCGGAAAGGCTAAAAAAGGCTTGACTGCTGGCAATTCTTACCTAAATTTTCCACTACTCACTCAAGTAGATGCAACAGTTAAAAACAAAGGAACAATTCAAATGAGACCGCTTCTGTGTTACATAATGATGTGACGCCCACTGCGTATTGTGCAAAGCTCCGAAAGCGGGATTCCAAGTCTAGGAGCTATCAAGTTTTCTACCTTCTGTTTCTGGTCCCCAACCCCAGTGCTGGCTGCAGAGTGAGATAAAGGCTGAGAAACTGCAGTCGGTTACAGCTAGAAGAGGCCGCCAGATTATCTATAGGGTTCAATGACTCCCAAGCTGACGATGTACCCGAATCTCCAAAGAAGTTGTTATAAAAATACCAATTATCCCCAAAAACCTGATTCATGAGTCTAAGGTGTCAGGGGCTTTAGGGAGCTACACAACTGGAGAGGTCCAGTAGTTTATAGTCTCACCGCTCAGGAGTTTGAGGGATAACTCAGGACCTGCCCCCAGTTCTATGTCTTTTCCACCACCCAACACTGCTTCGCAGCAGAGCAGATGGAAGCCGAGTCGCCTGACTGTGGGCACAGGCTCAGCACTCATCAAAATGGGGTCCAGAAAACAAACAGACTTCCCTCGAGTGCTTATTTAAAATGCAGATCCCTAGGTCTCGGGTCTGTAATGCTCACTCGTGATCTGCGGGTGAGGCCCGGACTGCGCATCTCCAACAAGCTCCCCAGCCAGGTTATTTCTGCGCACACTACGTTCGAGAACAACTGGTAAGTTCTCGCAGCTGGAGCCTCCGGTGGTAAATCCTGCTACGTGAGCCACTCTAAAGGGAGAGGCTTCCATCTGCCACTGAGAAAAGAGGGCACAGGGCTGCAATTATCAAGTGAACAGGACTCTGAGTGACGAGGGCTCTCCCCTCAGGCTCCCAGAGGAACCTGAGCACCAACACCTGGGTCACCCAGAGGCCTGGAACTCTGGGCCGTGGGCCGCCCACAGGGGAGGGCTGGTGTGGCCAGATCCCTCCTGGCTGCCCACAACATTAGCCTTTCTTCAAAAAAGAAAAAACCCTCTAAAGTTGCCTTCTAATAACCTGGAATACACTTTAAAGCATAGATGCAAGGACATTTGCAACGAAATCTGATATATGCCCAAGGGGGAATATTACTCAGCCTTAAAAAGGAAGGAAATTCTTACATATGCTCCGACATGGATGAACCTTGATGCTATCATGCTAAGTGAAATGAGCCAGTCACAAAAAGACAAACACCACATGATTTCACTACATGAGGTACCTGGAGTAGTCAAAATCATACAGACAGAAAGTAGAATGGTGGTGGTCAGAGGCTGGGGGTGGGAGAAATGGGCAGCTATTGTTTAATGGGCATAGGGTTTCAGTTTTGCGAGATAAAAGAGTTCTGGAGCTGGATGGTGGTGATGCTTGCACAACAATGCGAATGTATTTAACACCACTGAACTAACTATACACTTAAGAATAATTAAGAGAATAAATCTATGTGTATTTTACCATAATAAAAAAAAATGGAAAAAGAAAACCATATACAGCTATTTGGGAAGCCAAGGACACAAGTCAAGAGATAGGTACCTAGAGGTAAAGCCCCTAGAGTACTGCAAAAAATGAAAATACAAGCAGCGTCTAACTTTTAAAACACGTTATCTTCCCAAAGTGTGGCTACAAGATGATAATCAAATCAGAGTGCGTTTCCCAACTTGTCCAATTTGTCCTACCTGAAGTACAACAGCTCTGTAAAACACACGTCTTTGGAGAGGGGTAAAATACACCTCTGCCCTGTGAGAGCAGGGCTTGGTGGTCCTGGAAGTTAAGGGGCAAATGGTGGGAAGAGCTGGGAGGGGCAGAAGAAGAAAAAATACAGTCCCCAAAGCAGCAAAGATTCATGTTCACTGCAGGCATGCAAATTAAGTATACGCACAAGTAGTCTCCAAAACAGGTCAGTGTTCTCACTAAATTTTACTAATTTTAAGAGGGCTTAAAAATAATAATCAAGAGTTGCTTTGCAATTTAATTAAACTAGCTTTGTTAAAAAAAAAAAAACATGTCTATAAAGATGAACTTACTACGCTCCACCATCAGAACCTACACGATAAAGGAGATACAAAAAAATAAGAACAAAAACCTAGAAATTTTACCAGATGAAAATAATTATTCATCGTAAAAAATCCTGAAGGTAAAAAGTAATACTTGAAGGTCAAAAGCGATTTAAGTAATCCAGAAAGATTAACAGTAAAATAAATGACTCATTCACACTTACTGTGTAAAGGTACATGTTACATTGCTGAAATGCCAAAGAGTCCACCTGGAGGAATGAGTGTTTAAAAATGACCCCTCTAGGGAGGAGGGCGGGGGATAACAGGGGAAAAAAAGGGTTAGGGTCATCAAGGAAAAGGCATAAAGGACCCATCGACAAAGCCAAATGGGAGAATGGTTGAGGGTGGGAGGTGGGGGTGTGTGGGGCCAGGGAACGTGGTGGCATGAAAATAGTGACAATACAAAACAAAACAAAAGAAAAACAGACCAAGGGAGGTTAAGAATAGTATAGGAAACTAGGAAGCCAAAGAACTGATATGTACAGCCCATAGACATAAATTAAGTGGGGAGGATGATGGGATGGGGTGCAGGGCAGAGAGGATAAAGGGGAGAAAAAATGGGACAACTGTAATAGCATAATCAATAAAGTATACCCAAAAATTAAGAAATAAAAAATAATAAAATAAAAATAAATAAATAAATAAAAATGCCCCTCTGATTATCTGCACAGTCACTACAAATCAAAGTTCTGATAAGTCCTGTGTTTTTTAATACATTGTCCTTCAATAGTAATAACAGGATCATTCCATGTTTTCTCTAGAAACAAAATGGGATTTCAAAACACTCCCCTAAGAATAAATATTTTCTGCTCCCTGAGATTAATACTGGGGATGGCCACTGCCTTAGGAAAACAAAAAGAGGCTATAATCGTGGACTATTTCAATAATAAATGTATTTTCACCATAGTCATTATTAACTGCTAAAAGAAAAGAATTTCAATAATAAGCAATATACACGGCATGAATGCTGTGCAGGAGCCTAGGAAAGAGAAAAACCAGCGAGCAAAGCTGTCATTTCTTTGATTATACTGACCCCTGGTGGTCCTTGAAGGACTTTTTTTTTTTTTTTTTTTTTAATAAAGAGACTGATTATTCCTTAGCCGTGCACACTAGCATCTCCTGAGCAGAAAATCCTTCCACAATGTATACAAATCACATTGTAGATTTTTAATATCCTACAATTTTATTTGTTAATTATACCTCAATAAAACTGGGGGTGGGGGATATTTTATTACCAAAAATAAGTACTTAATGAACATGCTTGTCTTCAAAAGGATAAGGATGCTTTAAAGAATGTGGACAAGGGAGAATTATATTTAGTTTATGACAGATGACTACTCTATGGCTTTAAGACATTCATTTAATAAATATCGACTTCTATGTGCAAAGCACTAGGTCCCAGAGGAGAAGAACCACCAACTCAAAGTGGCATGAATGAACCAAGAGACACACAGAGTGCTACGGGGATGTCTGGCATGGTTCATCCATTTTAGACGATGACTGGAGAGCAAAATCAAGTCACCTGAATAACAGTAGAAAAATAGTTTTCCAGGGAACAGCAGAGGGAGGCTCTGGGATAAGACGGGCTGGTGAAACTTGAGGGATATATGTCTAAAACATGGAGTTCAAGGCTAAGGGCAGCACTTAACCGAAGATGAAGGCCAAAGAGGTGGGCAAAGGCCAAATCTTGCAAATAGTTTTAATATTTTTAGTACCTAAATTTCCTTTTTTTTTTTCCTATCAAAGCCACAATATGTCAAGTCCACAAACCACTACATGAGACATCCTGTAAATCTTCCCACCTACAATCTCACATCT
Organism: Mormoops blainvillei; assembly: GCA_004026545.1. NCBI lineage: Eukaryota > Metazoa > Chordata > Mammalia > Chiroptera > Mormoopidae > Mormoops > Mormoops blainvillei. Next base: position 127,675 of record PVJD01003720.1, on the reverse strand, counting down.
TCCACAAGTCTTTCCCCACTATTTTATCCTCCTCTCTCCTCTGGTACTTACTCTCTTCATCACTCATTGAACAAATTAATATCTCAGAGGGCTCTACCCACCTGAGACTTCCCCGCCTGGTCAGTAGGCAGGGTGGTTTCTGAAGGGACCAACGATGGACACCTGACCCAGAGAAAGCCCATCCACCCATGAAGAGTCTTGCTTGTAGGGCTTTAAGGACAATGGTTATTTAGCTGAGCCAAAGTGACCAGTCCTGACTTGGACCACAGAACACCTTAAAGGTTTGCAGAAGTGGGAGAAGAAAATTAAGCAGACCACAAGAGACCGAGGGAGTAGTTGGTCCCAAAAACACAGGCACTCATCCTTAAAATAAACCCTCTTTACCCCAAGGTGGTCCCAACGAGACTATCCCTGGAGGCATCTGATGGACCTCACTGACTCAGCACCTTACCATCCACTGCCTTCTGTTTTTCTGTCACCATTGTGTCATTTAACTTTCATCATATTATTCGTCTCACTGTAGCAATGGTCTTTGAAGACAGAGGTCACATGCTTAGCTTCCTGTGTTGATCATAGCGCTATAAGCCCTCAACACATAATAGATGAAGGATAGAGGGATGGATGGATGGATGGACAAACGAACAGACTAATTCCTAAAGAATTTATAGTGAAATCAAAAAGCGGGAACTGAAAATAAAACCTAACATTATTTAAAACTCACAATATGCTTCCTAAATCCTCAAACCCCATTATTCTCCATACGCTCCAAACTTCTCCCAAATCCCAGACACAGGAAGCTCCCTGCTTCTATGCAAATCCTTCCCTCTCTTAAATCTCACAAACGTCTACTCTTTCCTCCTTCCCTACAAGTTCAGTTGTCTGCTTCCCCCAGTGTCCATCGCCTCCGGAGCTCCTGGCCATGCCTCCGCACGCTCTCATTTCCCATGTCTCCCCTCCCATGGCACAGCCTCTCCACAAGCCCAGTGTGCTCTTCATCCTTATGCAGATGATCAAAAAAACAGTTGCTGACTAAGGTAGACTAGTTCTGTTTTTAGGATGTGGCTCCAGAAAATGTCAACCAAAGGGAAAAAATTTTTTTTCATTTTTTATTTGTTAAGTACTTGATGCTTTTATCTTACCTCAGGTCTACTGCTAATGAATGATTATTCCTTCTAACACAGTGGTTTTCAGTGGACCGAGGCGGGGGCGGGGAGGCGGTGTATTTTCCTCTGGGAGACATTTGGCAAAGCCTGGAGACATTTTTGGTTGTCACGACTTGGAGGGAGGGGAGGGCCACCACAGGCCTCTCGTGGGTAGAGGCCAGCAACCTGTTAACTGTCTTCCAATGTACAGGGCGGCACTCACAACAAAGAATTTTTGTCCAAAATGTCGACAGTGAGAAGCCCTGTTCTAATAGAATTACTTTTTAAAGCTCTTAATCACAAATTTGTTTTAATAAATTCCAAAGGGAAAAATGGGAAAATATCCAATGAATCTGCAAACATCACACGGCGAGGCACAGGAGAAAAGTGGAGGCGGAGACATGGAGGGGCTGGAACGCCCCTGCCCTGTTAGATCTCGGGGCTGCATGAGTTAGCAGCAGATAAAGGAAGCAGGTGGAAGAGCTGGGGAGCAGGAAGGACTGGGGAACAGAAGATGGGTGTGGCTGCTTAAAGTCACCGTGTTTTTTAAAACAAAGATATCCTGAGACATAAAATTTGCCAAATAGCAGCTATGTATTCATTGCTTAGTTTTAAAATACTCAATGCATGAAATAAATAAACATCCTTTATACTAAAATGTGAAATTTTAAAATTTGAAACATTATATTATAGAAAGACAAAAATGATTAAAACTCTAGTATGTTTTAAGGTGGGCTAATCCTTTGAAAAACACTAAGTTAAAAATAAACCGCTTAAATTGTCTAGATGTTCAGATCAATGTTTTTCTGTTATCTGAATAAATGACTTTGGATATATTTCCCCACCTGACCTATTTAAATCGTTTTAACATTCCCCTTAAAAATATATTTATACTCACATTCACTTGAACTTGAATGGACCAGTCACCAAGTATTGGATGGGAAGATAATTGAAAAGTTTTGGAAACAACTCCAAGATCACTTTTTTCCGACAACCACTGTTGAATCAAATTTGACTTGGGGTCCTACAATGAAAACCATACATGTTAACTAAATAAAAACTGCTGTATACATAGGTATCCTACCTAGTTATAAATGATCCTATCAGCACTCCCAGGCACATACAAAATATGGCAGAGATTTTTTTTTTAATGTCAGCTCTAAAATAAATAAACAGATAGATAAATAATTATCTGTCAGCTTTATACTACTAAAGACGACAAATCAAAATTTCTTCTTTACTCATATTTTCCTCAGAATATTTTGATTTGACTCCGTCTTTTAATTCCTGGCATGTTTCCTTCTACGTGAAACACTACAACATGCACGTCACCAAACCTACGTTGTTGTTGTTGCCGCTATTGTTGTTAAAAGAAACTTCCACTGTAAAGATAAGGTCAGGTTCAGCTCCATGTATTTGAGGCCCACTATGTGTCAGGCACCCTGCCTTATCATTACAATTCATACACCATTCAATCATTAAAATTCTCCTTCCGGGTAGGATTATCCAACTGTATAGTTAAGAAAACCGATGCCTGGTGAGGTTAGGTAATCACGTGACTATAAGCAATTGGCATGGTTCAATATTACAGCACCAACACATGGTGGAATATGGGATTCAAACCCAAGTGTCTTTTAATTCAAGAATAGTGTATCACAGAGATGCTTAACCAAAGGGATGCATGAAAAACACTTGTGTCTTCCTATACTCTCCCAGACAACAATTTCTTCATGCAACATTCACCCTAGCCAAACCAGCAGTCACCCCAGAGTCCTCTCACATCCCCAGCCCTGTCATCTCTGTCTCTTTACTCCCTAATTTGGCTGCTTTCCATCCTCCCATATAGCCACCAGGTTCTGTTTTCTATTGGACGTATCTCCCCCCTCTGCCAGTCTTGCCCCTCCAATACATCTTCCCCACTAGTAAGTGTTTTCCTGAAACATAAATCGGGGACTGAGGCAAAGTGGTTGAAATGGCTGGCACGATTCCTGGTATATATATAACAGGCAGTGAATAAACATTAGCTATGATCATTCTACTAGACCACTAGGTAACTATAGTTTTTGTTTGCCTACAGAATGAGGTCTATACTCCTTTGCAGAGTTTACCAGCCTTGGTAATCTGACCTCTTTTCCATTTCTAGACTCATCTTCCTCCAAACACACATAGTTGTTTGACTTTTACCCCCAAAGCCCATGCATCTAGGCCTCCACAATTGCTGCATGGAATTCCCTCCCCTCCTTGTCCACTGGTGAAATAAGCTTGTGTCTTGCCTCTGTATATGCCTCCAACAGGCAGAAATGACCACCTCCTTGAGAGCCCCTAGGACATCTGGAGTTCATCCCTCTTGAATACATATTACTGATTAAAGTATTCGCTAGTCATCTGGGGGGTTTGGGTGTTTTGCTTATTTGTTTGTTCCCAAGTACACAGTGAACTTCTGAGAGCACAGATCAAATATTTTCCTTAATGGTATTCTTTATCCTTTGACTAAAAGTACTGGGTGGGTCCAGTTATCAGAAGAAATATCTCTTCCCAAGTGGGAGAGCATGTGAGAGTCAGCAGCAAGCATAATGCTGAAAATTCAGTAGCCAGAAGCTAACTGTTAAAACCCAAGCCCAAAAGCAATCCAAGAGCCAGCAGGGCCCCAGCCGTGGCAGGCTCCGGAGACCGGCACTGCCGTCAGCAGCTGGCTCTACGGTGCCCGCCACAGCACTGACGCAGGGGAGGCCTGCGGGGCTTACAGGCTCGAAAACAAAGGAAGAAACACAAATAGCTAATAAATATATGCTGTCTAACCATTAAAAGAATGCAAATGAAAACAGTGAAATATCATTTTTCTTCAGTCAGACTGGCAAAGATAAAAAAGTAATAACGATAATTCCCAGCGTTAGTGACAGTATAGGAAAAGGAGTGTTCATCCTATGCTGATGCATTTATATTTCGGCGAGGGCGCACATTTCCCCCAAGTGGTGTCGTGGCCCCCCAAACTAAAGAAGTTCAAACTGAAGTCCTCGAAGGTTTTATACCTGGACAATCTGGAGTGTTGAGAATGAATGAAATAATCCCTCTAAGTTTCCCAAGCCTGTCTTGGACATAGGCCTAACTGTCACCAACAGGAAGACAGAGCGAATGTAGAAACACCAGAAGTCTTTACAGAGTACATCAGGATTTGAAAAGGCCATTCATGGCGGCATCACAGCAGAACCCACCATTTGCAAGTGGTCACCACCTGGTGGGATGCACACAGGACAGTCACATAAAATGTGCACAGTGCCCTGTCACAGCCAAAACAGCTGCATGAGGAGATGCTGGAAAAGTAGCCCCTCGTGCCCTTTGAGTTACCTCTGGAGGGCTCTGGATCACTGTCAGCTGCTTCAGTACAGCACAGTGCCAGCTGCCTGTGCCAGTCTATCTTGAGCAGTGAACACCATGGCTGAAAAATGTGCCTGCAAAGGATGTTTCTGCTACTCCTTGGAGTCCTGGATCATGCACACAATGTCTGTCCAGCATGTAGAATTAGAGGAGTCGAATTACTTAAACAAGTTGGCGCCCTCACCTGGTCAGGGTCGCGGTTCTGGTTTAACCACTGCAGCTCCAGGCCTGAATGTCAGAGCACAGTCAGGATATATCCCCCTGCCAACACCTGTTCCCACATAAGGTCATTCACCGGTATCAGGGGTAACAGCTTTTTCAAGAATAGAGGTCAAAGTGGAAGCCAGTTGTGCCAGCTGCCATCACAGTGTTGGAGGCACTTATTTCCATAATGTTAGGCCTGAATGGCTGGAAGAGGCCAAAATTAGGGCAGAACTGAACATGGTTTTCCCCCTGCTGGAAGGCCTCTGATGCCCCTTTCCCTCCTGAGAAGATCAGTTACTGGGGCAGGAAAAATGAATAAGATCCAATGATGAAAGGGAGGGAGGAAGGAAGAAAGAAGGCAAGGAAGGGAGGGAAAAAAAACCACTGAACTCCCCCGAATATGCTGTGACATTCAATATAGTTACATCCTAAGGTCCGCTGGGCAAGAAGGGCCCCAAAGTCAGCCATCAGCTGCACTTCCCTATGTTAGCCTGCAGATGGTGCTGTGTTGGAGAATATAATTTTGTTCAAGTCAAGGTGTTCTGGTTAAACCAAGTCCCTCTTTTTTCTGGAAAGTTTTCCCAAGGAAACAACATTTCACATTGAAAGATATAGAAAACATTACCACCTGGTGAAGCGTGGCCCAAATGACTGTTTTCAGGTGGAAGAGTACAGCAGTGCGGGCATTTGCATTAGTGCTATGACCTGGCCTTTGCCAGTTACAGGAAGGAGGCAGGACGCATGAGTTCATATCCCAGCCTCACTGCCCGGATGCAGAGAGCAGAGTATGGCCACCCCCAGTCACTGTTCCCAAATCCTTTGTATTCCAGGTGAAACTTTAGCCTAAATTCCACTCCCCTGGCCAAGAGGGCCACATGTAGGCCAAGCCATTACGATCCCTCACAAGCAGAGGTAGCAAGAGGAAGGTCCCTCTGCATGTTTCTGAGAAAGCTGGATGTGGCAGGCTAAGTTCAAACTTGGTGAGAGCAGTGCAAAGAATCCACAAATCGAAGGTTTTAAAGGCAGATGCTAGAGCAGAATAGAGAGGCAAAATCATAAAACTGCACAGAGCAGCTGTCCAGAATCCGCAGGGTTAGTTCTGGGTTAATGCTGCAAACAGGCATTTTATTTAGGGCTGACTTTTACTGATCGAAGGTAGGAGGCGGCAAATTGGATATAAACAGTCAAAGATAAGCAGACATTTATGTCTAAATCCTCCAATTCGCCCACAGTTTCTAGCATAAATTCTCAGTATATTGGATAAATGATAAAGGATGGTATGAATGGGGTCCATAAAGCCCTGCTCAGAGAGTTACATAAATTTAGAAATGCTCTTCTCTGTGTCAACCTGCTTTAGACACTCCAATATATAGCAGAGGCAGAAATTCACAGAGCTGCCAACTCTGCAGTCACCCTAGTTTACTTCAGTAAGTATGCATTGAGCACCATGCCAACCAATGTGGCATTTGCTACAAGCACGCCATGGCTTAAAGTTACATGTACCCATGTCTGTTTGCTTGATGTTTGTTTGTTTGTTTGTTTAATTAATAACAAACTAAAAACAGGAAGATGCTGAATGAAAAACCTGAATTTACCTCCCATTCTAGGTTATTCATCAGAACATTGAGGGTAACTGATGCCCCAGACTAGGGTTCCTGGAACCAGGAACTTTCAGCTTTAATATCAAGAGAGTCCCAGACAAACTGGGATGAGTCGGTTGCCTTATTTCCACGTTATGCTTTAATGTCTAGCATTCTCCTCAGCTTAAATGTAGAAACCACTTCCAGTTGGATCTCAATTGTCTTCAACTTGGTTCTCACAGGAAAGTACTCAGTCTGCTAAGCATGCTGCCTCCAGATTATCAGGATGTTCAAGTGACAGAGGCCAAACGACTCCCAAAGGAGCTTCCTATAATAATAATAGCTAGTGTTCAGTGAGCATATACTGTGGTGCCAGGCACAGTTCTAAATGCTTTACTTGAATCCTCACAAAAAGTTTCTGAGATATTATTACACATTTTACAGTTAAGGAAACTGAGGCTCCGAGAAGTTAATTAATTCCTTTAAGGTCACTTGGCTAGATCTATTCCTAGAGCAGACAGTGATTCTTTTAAGATGTTACATCAGATCACATCATGCCTCTTCTCAGAATTCTCTAGTGAATTCTCATTTCACTCGAAACAAAATCCACAGTCCATATAATAACCAGCAAGAACCCTGTATGACCCCCCCTCCAAACCACCTACCCGTACCTCCTAAAATTTGTCCCCTCACTCCCTGGCACACTGTCAGCTTGTGGTTGTCCCAATGCACCTAACAAGCTCCCACCTCAGTGCCTTTGTATGTGCTGTTCCCTCTGTGTATATGAGCTCATGCTTTTATTTCCTTTAGGACTCTGCTCAAATAGGATTTCCCTAATAACCCTACAGGAAATGGCAATCTCTCTTCTCCACCCCCCCCACACACACACACACAAATATACACATATCTGTCCATCTATATGTATGTGTGTGTTTATTTATTGTCTGTCTCCCCATTGCCCACTGAAATACAAGCAATGTGAACAGGGGTCTAATCTGTTGTGTTCACCACCCTAACCCAGTACCTGGAACATAAGTTCAATGAATGGTTCACAAATGAATACATCGATGAAGAAGTCAGGACTGGAATGCAAACAGGCTAACTTTAGAGCCTACACTCTTTTTTTTTTTTTTTTTTTTTTTTTGAGCCTTAACTCTTAACTCAATGTTCTGTCAGCTCCCTTCCCAGAGAGAGAATCCCATGTTGGGAGGGAAGATGTTCATCATGAATTCTAAGATAACATGAGCAAAACTTAAAAGAGAGCTTCAGTAAGATGGCTTAAACTCCTTGCTTCATCTCTGTCTGGCACTTACCTTAATTAGAATGTTTAAAGAGGTTTTGTAAGGTTTAAAATCTGAGAAGAGTGTAACAATACGAAACTTCACTTCTTCCTTTGGCTTGTACAGGGGTTTGTCTGTTTGAATGAAGACAGTTATACTCTTGGTTTCAAATGATAAGCGTGTACTATTAGAGAATAAAATCTCATCCTGTGCTCGTCCAGTTATACGTAGTTCATAAATCTCATTTGCACTGTTCAGAGGTAGCTAGGGAAAAAAAGAGAGCAGACATATCAAGGTTTCATTATTTTACTTCAAAAATGTTTTTAATTACAAGGAGAATAGAAAATGTAAATACATAGCATAATTAAAAGTAATTACAACGTTGAAGAGTTGCCCCTCCTAGGCACCGAAGTTAAACAATTTGCTCTCCTTTTTTTAACATCCTGTAGTTTGCTCTCCAACTAAATCACAGGGTTTCTGGAATGTGAGACACACCTCCTACAGCTCCCTCTCAGCTGCCGTCACCTTGTCATTTCCTATTCCAAGCGCAAAGTCTTCCTCACTCACTAACAGCCATTGTGGGTCGAATATCTAACATCCCTCAATGTTCTTTTCCATGCCACACACTATCTGAGGTAGTCAGTCGGTGAAAGGCACATTTGCACACACCAGATTCGGGTTTTTGCTCTACACCTTCAAGCTCTGTTCTACAATGCATTCTCTTCCTGCACCTTGTGCGGTATGCGTCATGGTCCTGGTTGGGAGGATGAGCTGCTGCTTTTACTATTTCTATTAACAGAAATTCCACCTGCCAGCATTAACAGACCAGGAGCCAAACTCAGCAGTTTGCATGTGCTGTGTTATTTTACTTCACAACAATCCTTCTAACACAACCTTACCAACAAGGAAACTAAGGCTTCGAGGAATTAAGGAAGTTGTTCCAGGTCACGAGCTGAGATTCAAACCCAAGAGGAACTATGCTACTCTTAAGATCCTTCATGTGGTGGTTTTAAAATAGGTCCAGAAATTCTCTGACCCTCCTCCTTGGAAAAGATAGAGCCTAATTCCCCAGATTTAGTGGCTTGCTTCTCTGGAATAGAATGAGTCTGCATCATACAAAGGCAGTTTCTGCCTGGTTCCCTCTTCCTTGGATTCGTCACTCTTCCTTGGATTCGTCACTCTGGCAGACGTCAGACGTCATATCCTGAGGACACTCAACAAGCCCGTGGAGAAGCCCACGTGGGGCGGAACAGAGGCCTCCCGCCAACACCTGCCACCAACTTGCCAGGTGTGTAAACTACCTTACAGGAGATCCAGCCCTAGTGGAGCCATCAGACAACTGCAGGCCTGGCTCCCATGGAGATTGCACCCTCATGAAGCCCCAAATCAGAACTGCCCGACTATGTGGTTCCCAAATACCTGACCCACAGAAACTGTGAGTGATAAAAGTTTATCATTGTATTAACCCAAAGTTTGGGGATAATAAGTTACGTAACAATAGATAACTAACACACCTGACTTGTAGTTCATTTTTAGATTAATCAACCCGATGTTCTGAAACTACATTCTGACTCCCTTTTGCAAATGTTTTATCCACAGAAAGCTCAGAGTAGATTTTCCCATAATATCAGCTACCATAAAGCTAGGATTATGGATAAGAATGAGAAGGAAATGCATTAAGGAACCACCAATAAAAAGGTCAGCAGGAAATATTTACGGAAAAAAGTACTGATGTCTGCAATTTACCTGGAAATGCATTTAAAAAATAAGATGGGCCCTGGCCAAGTAGCTCAGTTGGTAGAGCATCGTCCCGATATGCCAAAATGGCGGGTTTGAAGCCCAGTCAGGGCACACACAAGAATCAACCGATGAACACATAAATAAGTGGAACAACAAATCAATGTTTCTCTCTGAAAGAGTTGTCCTATGGAAACTGAGAAAACATGACAGTACTTCTAGTTTACTTCATTAATAACAGCAGTTACTAAAAGCAATGGAAATTTCAACTAATTTTCAAAATAAAATTGAGAAATTTAAGATGATAGCTGCTACTAAATATTAGTAATTTTACTAATAATTTTACTAAGTAATTTAACATAAATGTTAAAAACATTTCTAATTTTAAAAATCACTCCCTTAAGTTAAATTTATTTATGAAGAGAATAAAAGAAATTCTTTTCTAGCACATTTGTACAAAAAAATAATCTTTGTATTAAGCAGCAATTATGTTTTTATTTACTCCTTATTAAAGGCTCACTGTAGTGTATCAAAAGTAGAAACAATGAGTAACCAGATGTTAAAACACATTTGTTTTAACGAATTCAAATATTCATATTTTATAGCAAAAAATTCATGAAGGCCTTAAAAAATAATTTAAAACACTACATTTAGCCCTGGCCGGTGTGGTTCAGTGGATTGGGCACCAGCCTGAGAAGTGAAAGGTCACTGGTTCAATTCACAGTCAGGGCACATGCCTGGGTTGAGGGCCAGGTCCCTGGTTGAGAGGTGTGTGAGAGGCAGCTGATCAGTGTTTCTCACCCTCTTTTCTCCCTCCCTTCACCTCTCTCTAAAAATAAATAAATAAAATCTCTAAAAAATAAAATAAAATACTACATTTACAAACATCAGAATGGAAGTGTGCTTTGAAAGTTGGGTCTATTTTAACTGAAAACTTATAAAAATGCAGAACCTTCTATTTTTGCCAGTGCTATCAAATTTTCCCAGACACTTTATGACTAAGTCTTTAAAACTGTTTTACTAAAAAGGAATAAGTCCTAAATATAATCTGTAGAAAAGCTTTCAATAAATAACTGCTATAGATGCATATAACAGAAATAGTATAATATTAAGGACATATATAAGATGTTGGAGGTAGTATTTCATATAGTTAAGACTTAAAAAAATAATAGTAGCCAAATTTCCAGCTAATGATAGTTCGGGCAAGTACCGTTTATTCTGGCATTGTTGGAATAAGCCCAAGTGCCCTGAATCCCATCTATATGCCTTTTCTTTTCAGCCTTTCTGTACTTCTGGCCTGTGCAACTGCAGGCTTCTTTGAGGAAACCAGATAGTTATTGTGCTTTAAGCCATGATTCTTGAACTTAAATCCCACTCCTTTCTACTACAGGACAATTATATTACACAAAATTTATTTCAATCTTCTCATTTGAATGCTCTTTTAACAGCGTTATATAACCCAGGCACTGACGGCCAGCATCTAATGTTATAGGTTACATTAATGCAGTCTAATGTTTTACTGTCACCAAGATAGGTTCTGACCCCTACTTTTGCCTGCTGTGCCCTTCCCCAACCTCTGTCACTTTATTTAATAATAGAAAAGCAGAATCTTTCTTAGTAAGAAAAACACAAACATAATAACTAAGAAACGTAACAGCTATGGGATATAAGTAACTTTTATAAGGTATTGTTTGGGAACGCTATGTTCTCTAGGAACCCCTCAAGATGAACATGGTTTCTGAATGTGCTTGACAAATAGCTTTCAAGAGGGAATGGGGGAACCCAGCTCATTAAGCAATGCTGACCCTACACAAGTATGCAATGTGTCAGGGTCAAAGGCACTAGTCATCTATTCTCAGAAAAGAATACCAAATTGTGCCTCTTGTTGGATGCTGTGGTCTACTCTGTTGTACATTAAACCATGAGAAGCTCCAAAACAAAACATAGTAATAAAAGTACAAACTTCCAAATCAAAGCTACGGAAATTAGGATTAGTTCACAAACAGCATTTAATAATCAGGTTCTATTATTCAATACTCTCTTAACAAATAATAACCCCTTTACACTTCTGTATCAAATTTCACAGCATCCTGGCATCTCATTTCACCTCCAGGGTATCCATTATGAAATAAAGGCAGTGTCTTATCCCCTTTTCCAGGGCTGGGACTAGGGTGAGGTGAGTGAGGCACTTGCCTCAGGTACAAAATTTAAGGGGGTGGCAAAAAAACTCAATAATCAAAACAAGTAACATTATTTTAAGCAGTTTAAAATTTCAAAACTAATGCAAGTAATTAAATTATGAGCAAAAAATTAAACTTTTAAACAAAGACAGGATCAGTATCACTGATGTTTCCTTTTGTCTGAGGCTCCAATATGGCCCAGCATGCCTCTGCCCTTTTGCAGGACAAGGAAACTACCATAATTTGCTGTGTATAATGTGCACATTCTCCCCCCAAAGTTTTGAGGGAAAAATAAGAATGTGCACTATACAGGAGGAGTACCTGAAATACCTTGTGTCTGTTCTTGTGTTTTGTAATTATTTGTTACATAAAATTTCTTGTACCATGATATGTTCAAAAATAAATGCTAAAATTCCTTTATAATACAAAAAACAAGTGCCTACATATAAATAAATAAATAATTGGATTTAAAAATTAAAATGAAAGATTTTTTTTTCCTGAAAGTTTGGGCCAAAAACGTGGGTGCACATTATACACGGCAAAGGACGGCGTGTTAATTACACACCCGAGACTGTAGGCTCACTAAGGCAGAAGCGGGATTAAACCAGCCCCGTTCCTGTACTATTAGTCTAGGCCAGTTTCCCTCCGTGAAGCTCTCTATTTTGTAAGAGGAAAAGCTCTGCTATGAGTTTGGAGGAATATTATTCTTAAATAGTCTGAAGGTGGAACTAAACTCAAGCCAAACTCACAAAAAATTTAAATTCATACTAAAACCAATAAAATATTAATGTATTTAGTCCACGGATGCAATGTACATTTCTGAAACCAAATTTTTTAATGGATACTTACTGATGGAAGAATAAGTGTCTTGAAAGAGCCTAAAAGGAAAATGAGGGGAGAAAAGAGTCAGAATTTGAATCCGATGATAGAACACTGAACTCCCAAGACCCTCCTAAGACTCTTGACTATGGAGGGAACTCTAAACTTATGGAATCATAAACTTATTTGGTCAAGCCAAAACAATTTTATTAATGCTCAGAACACCTGAAAGATTATTACATATTCTTTTGCCAAAGAATTAAGGAAAGCTGAACCAGACTTAAAGGACTATGAATGGGTGAACACCCCCCAAAATTGGTTAAGTTCTACTCTTTTTCCATGATCATTTTTGTTGTCATGGTTGCTGCTACTCTTGTTGCTGTTTTAAGGTTATACACACTTTGAGTGGCACTTCAGACAGTGCACGGAAGGAATCTGAGGTTCACTACTTATGTTCTCATACCCTCATGATAATGGAAGAAAAGGGAGACATTAGTCATGTCAGTGGTGAGGTGGGACTCATAACTGACTCATTAGTATTAGAGTGATACAGACTTTTTTTTTCATGTAAAATTTCTAAACATAGGACTGCTAATTTAACTCATGCCAATTTCTCATCAGATCCATTTCTATCAAGGGAAAAAGTGTTTCATGTTAAAATAAAAGAGCACTTATCCAAAGTTCCCATTTAAGTGGCATGAATTCAGAGGTGGTGACAGACCCTCAGTCCTTCATTCATTTAAGTTTTTATCAAGGGTACCACAATGAACGAGACAAACATGGTCCCTCTCCCCCTAGAGGCCACATGTCTATCCCACAAGAACAGACAGGTGGCACACAGCCCAGTGCAGAGCAAGGGTTAGGTGAGTGGCCTCTGGATCAGACCACATTGGTCTTATCCTGAATCAGCTACATAGTACCGCAGTCCCTGACCAAGTTTTCTGATTCGCCAGACTGTTTTTTCATCCATAAAATGAGGATGCTAATAATCATACCAATCTCAGAAGGCAGTTGTAAGGAATAAGTGTGTCGATGCTTCTAAAGTGTATAGAAAAATGCCTGGCACATAGGAAACGCTTGATCAGTGTCAGCCATTATAGTGCTGAAAGCTTGAAGAGTTTATGCACTGGGAATGTTAGAGTGCCTCTGTACAAGTGGTCTTCAAATGTTTGTGAGGGAGTGTTCAATCAATGAAGTATTTAGTGTTGTACACATTACCAGTGTCAACTTAGATTTATAAAGATACACAGGCACTTTCTCAAACTAAATATTAAATATTAAAAAACCTTAATTTCTTAGTTTTGATCAGTAGAATTATAGAAATAAGAGTTAGTAACTGTTCTACCTACATCCTTATAAATGGGCTTATGCACTCCCAGATGCGGGCACACCCACTCTGAAGACCACTGCCCCAGTAGGCCTCAATGAAATACAAACGTATTTTCGGAGTAGATAAGCAATTCAACAAAATCATTTATCCCACTTAGCACTGATCAGTTTATCCAATAACTGTCACCATAGAAAGCAAAGCACAGGAGTCTTAATAGGTCATTGTACAAAAAATGTTTTTGAAAAGGTGGAGGAAAACTAAACACGGGCTGCAATTGAGGTAGAGCAGGGAGCATAAAGGAGGGGTGAAGGGAAAATGCCTAGAGAAAATGATGCCAGAGTCTTGGGTTGTAGGATAAGGAGAAATTGGCCAGGCGAGGAAGGAGAGGAAGAGTTTCCAGGCAGAGCAGCAGGAAATGCAAAGGCGTGGAAGTCAGCATGAGTCTACCAAAGCAAAGGTCTGGGTGAGACAAGATCACAGGTAAGAAGAGGGTACAGGCATGAGGACCAGGTCATGAGAGGCCTTTTAGACATGATGAGCCCTCTGTAGAATTGTCCTAGGTTACACTGTTATCCTAGCACCCTGACTAAGCATTTTTGCTGGATCTCCTTTTTTCCTAGCAAAATATTTACATGAAATGGCTTTAATTTGCACAAGATTTAACTTTGAAATTTTGTAATCATCTTTGGAAATATTTCCACTTAAGGGAAGAAACTTCTACTCATTAATGCATTAGTTCTACTTTTTTTTTTTTTTTAGTAAACAAATTCTGTGTTCATTTTAATTAGGTTTTCAGCTGCTTCTGTCTTTGGAGTCAAAGAAAAGCAAATTAGGTCTACTTCAATGTCCACTGATTTCTTTTTATGAAATTTGTATGATGCTGGCAGGTCATACACAGCTCTGCAATAATGTCGATCTTGATTTTCCGTTCTGCAGCTTTCTTTTGAATGTGTTCTCTGGTTGACGGTTTGTGTAAAGAATATACTGATGTTCTTGCCATTCCCACAGCAGTCTTCAGAAATGCCATATCTTTCCCTTTGTTATTTTTGGTCCCAAAAGGAGGATTAATAACTACAGTATAAAATGATTTGGACATTCTATTAGATAAGGAGCACAACATCACATTGAGCTGTGTCAACATTTGTTAACTCAAACTCTTCCACATTCTCATTAAATATTTCCAGTGCATCTTTACTTATGGCAAATTCAAAACACAACCTGAGATGTGATGCCTGGTGGAATACTGTTCTAGAAGTAGTGCGGGCTTTTTTAATCCATCCACTTGTTGCAGGTGACTCTCCAGTTCCTTAAGCCTTAATTTCTTCATTTTAAAAAAAAGTGTGGATTCTCAGGGTTTACAGGCACTGGATCTGCAAAGAAACCTGTTTAATCTGAATTTCCCATTCCACCAACCCCCCGCCCATTTTTCAGCGCACTGGCCAAGGGGCCCTACAGGGAACAAAGGATGAGAGGAACTGCGGGGCCCAGTCCATTTCTGCTCTCCTCCTTGCACTAGCCTCTGACCACCCTGCCTCCAGGGTACCCCACACTGATCCAGATTCTCGGAGGTCAACCAGGGCTCCAACTGGATTTCATGCACAGCATCGGGACATTTCAAGAGGCTGCTCACGCAGCCATGGCAGAAGCCTACTTCTTATTTTTAATGATATGTTGGGTTGGCCAAAAAGTCAGTTTAGTCTTTTTCTGTAAAATAAATGACACATTTTTTCATTTTCACCAATAACTTTACTGATTTGGATATTTTGAGTATGTTGGCTATCTCCCATGTGATATAATGTTGATTGTTCTCAATTAATGTCTCAATTTAATCACCGTCAACTACAACTGGTCTACCCAACCGTGTAGCATCATCCAGCAAGAAATCTCCAGCACAAAACTTCACAAACCACTTTGGACACGTTGGATCAGTCACAGCACCTTCTCCATACACTGTACAAATCTTTTTTTTTTTTCTATTTGTACCTTCCTTGAAATAATATACTGAAAATGTTATATATTTTCTTCCATTTTCAATATTAAAATGGTTACACAAAATTCACCAATTTTGATTTTTTTTTTAAATCTGAGATGATATGAGAGTTGTCGCAATACAATCTAACAAAATTGTTTTGAATGAAGTTAAAGGCAAGTAAGCCCTACTAGAACCATCTTATGGAAAAAACAAAATGAACTTTTTGGCCAACCGAATAGACATATTCTATACTGAACTGAAGTGAAATTGAGAAGCCCTATGATATTGCAGCAACTAAACTTGGTGAAACATTTAAAAGAACCACAGACAGACAATTTACTTGACAAGTTCTGTCTTATAAAAATATTTATCAAAAAGAGACATGGTACTCTGCAGGCAAAGAGACAGACCATGTGAAATATCTGGGCTGAAATACTCAAACATTTCAATATGGAAATAATTTGAGAATATCTGCCATAGAGCAGAATTTGCTCTGATCTTACCGGGTACCCTAGTACATGTGGAGAGAGTGTCTTCTCAATTAAAGATACTATGGTCACTATATACCAACAATGAACAAGTGGAATTTGAAATTAAAAACAAAAAAATGAAATACTTCGGTATAAATCAAATAAAATATGTATGAGATCTATATGAGGAGAACTATAAAACTCTGATAAACAAAATCAAAAAAGAACTAAATAAATGAAGATATATTCCAGTGTCCCAGATAGAAAGACTCAATATTGTCAAGTTGTCAGTTCTTCCCAACTTTATCTATACATTCAATACAATCACAATCAAAATCCTAACAAGTTAATTTATGGACATTGACAAACTATTCTAAAGTTTTTATGGAAAGACAAAAGACCCGGCATAGCCAACTCAATAGTGAAGGAAAAAAACAGAGTTGGAAGAATGACACTATCTGATATAAAAACTTATTATAGAGCTACAGCAATAAAGACAGTGCTGTATTGGGGGGAAAAAATAGACAAATAGATCAATGGAGGAGAATAGAAAGCCCAGGAATAGACTGCCCTAAATATAGTCAGTCGATCTTTAACAAAGCAGCAAAAGCAACAAAATGCAGCAGAGGTAGTCTCTTCAACAAATGGTACTGGAACAACTGGACATCCACAGGCAACAAACGTGAATCTAGACACAGACCTTACACCCTTTACAAACTTGAACTCAAAATGGATCATAGACTTAAAGATATAATTCCATTAAAAGAAAAGAAGGGAACTTAAGTGCATATTACTAAGTGAAAAAAGCCAATCTGAAAAGGCTACATACTGTATAATTCTAACTATTTGAAATTGTGGAAAAGGCGCAATGATGAAAACAATAAAAAAAATTAACAGGCAGAGCACAGAGGATTTTTAGGGCAGTGAAAATACCCTGTATAACATTATAATGATAGATCCATTTTATCTTTGTACAGATCCATAGAATGTACAACACCAAGAGTGAAACCTAAAGGAAACTATGGATTTGGGGTGATCATGATGTTATGATGTGTCAATGTAGGTTCATCCTTGGTAAAAAAATAAACAAATAAATATCATTCTGGTGAGTGATGTTGGTAATGGGAGATGCTTTACATGTGTGGGGTCAAGGGTAACACGGGAAATCTGCAGAAAAATAAAATCTCACGTATATGACTATATCTATACAGATATATAATGGTCAGACAACTTGAGCATTCAAACAAATAATGGATTATAACCTCCTGAGAAAACAAGAGTCTGTGAGTTTGTACTGCTACACAGTTAGGTAGATGACTAACTGAGGGAGAAGGAAAAGTTCTTCTCCTTTACCATAAAATTCCAACTAATAAATGTAGAAGGAACCATGGAATTAGAAAAGGTTGCAACTATCATGGCAATAAATGATTCAGCCAACAATCGTCCACCTTGTGTGTATAAACTGGGTGACTAAGACTTGTGAGAAATAATAAACCACTGTTGTTTTAAGCCACTAAGTTTTGGAGTTGGTTCATTCACAGTAACAGAAAACTGGAACACTTATGAAAATTTTTTTTTAAAAAAAGGTTAACTGGCAAACCTCTAGAGCTGCACAGTCCATTATAGTAGCCTCAGCCACATGTGGCTGTTGAGCAACTGAAATATACTGCAAGTGTAAAATACACTCCATATTTCTAAGGCTTAAAACAACAACAAGGAGTGTAAACTAGTTCAATAATTTTTGTAGTCATTACATGTTGAACTTATAGTATTCATAAATTATTGGGTAAAATAAAATATATTATTAAAATTAATTTCAGCTGTTTCTTTTTACTTTTTTAATGTGGTTACTAAAAAACATTACATTACATATGTGGTACCATTATACCTTTAATGGACAGTGCTGATCTGGAGGATGGAAGACTTAAGGTTTTGCTCAGAAGCCATAAAACAACCAACAGTTCTGTGTATAATATTTTTAATTTTGTGAATACAATAAAAATATATATAGTATTTAGAGCATTCTACAACCATTACATGTATTGAATGGTATAATCCTCATCATGATCCTATTAAGTATTATTATCCTTAATTTACAAATGAGAACCCTGTCACAGAGACATTACGTGACTTGCCCAGGATCACACAGAAAAGAAGGGAGCCCAGATTCTAAGCCTTGCAGCCTGGGTCTTGGGTCCCAGAGGACCCTGTACAGCCTCTCGGTATGAGAAGGGCAGCTGTACTTTTGTTCTGTTATTCTTACCTTTGATGACTGTAAAGGTTCCACAGCCTGGAGAGCCTGCTGGTGTATACTGGTATCACCACTCTCGCCTCAGATTCCTTTCTTCCCTCAACTTTATGTCAGTCATCACCAGGACCTAAAGTTTCTTCTTCCCTAATGTTTCTCCCAACCCTTACAGTTATACTATAAGCGCTGAAGCAGTGAAACTAATTTTAAAATAAGTCATGTTATACAACTTCTGAAGTGGATATATGAAAACTAGAAAAGCTCCCAACTCTTATCAGTTCTTCACACTACACAGTTATAATACATTTGAAGTTAATTTCACGATCTGAAAAATCCCTCTTTAAAGCAAAGTAAAACAAAAACCACATCTGTCTAAGGCTGCGTTCCAACTCTGAGGTGGTGATTAAAGTGCAAAAGGTTGTGTACGGGGCGTCTTGGGATGGGCACCTGAAGAAGGGAAGGGAAGGAGACAGGACTAGGGAGAAGGATGGGGAGAGAGAAAGAACTGCAGGCTCAAGAGATGTCCACAAGGGGCGCTCAGAAGCAGTCATGACCCCTAGGAGTGGTCCTGAGTTGGCTGAACCTCCACCCTAGGAAAGGTTGATCCCCACCCAAGGAGGGGTGCCCCTCAGGCAAGGCAACACTCTTTAGCTGATGTAATCCCCAGAGGGTGCTGGCTCTGAGAGCAACACACCCAGGGGTTGAGGCAATGAGTCCTTCATCCTTTAAGGACTGTATCTGGGTAGTACGACCAGGCATACACCACAATGTCCCATGCTGGAATAAAACCAAAAAAATTAAATTGCAGCGAGCTGAGCCTGAACAAACCTACACCCTCAGTTACTGGGAGTTACTTATTTTTCATCACTTTAGGATAAATCACCAGGGTTGACTCTTGTCAGCCTGGTCACTAAGGAAACAATATGCTTCCTTTCTGTCATGGCCTGACACACAGCCTACATCCCACCACTGGCAAATTTACAAAGACTAAAAGGGGGAACTGGTGGGGGGCACATAATTTGTGTTTATCTAAGTGACACCAAGCAAGGAGAAAGTAAAAAACAGTTGTGAATCTACCATCCAAATAAAGTAGTTTGATTAATTAGAGGGCAAGTGTTTTAGCAATCCGAAACCAACTACCCAGATTTGAAAGTGCAGAAGATCCCACTCATAGAACTTTTTTAAAGGTAGCTCTTTTTTTAGTTATGAAGGAAGAATTTTTTTTCTTTTCAAAATTATATTTTATTGATTATACTATTAACAGTTGTCCCAATTTTCCCCCCTTTGCTTCCTCCACCCAGCACCCCTGACACCATCAGGCCATCCCCACACCATTGTTCATGTCCATGGGTCATGTGTATAAGTTCTTTGGCTACTCCACTTCCTATATTGTATCTTACATCCTCATGGCTATTCTGTAACTACCTATTTGTACTTTTTAATCCCCTCACCTCTTCACCCATTCCTCTACACTGCCCATCTATCTGGCAACCATCAAAACCCTCTCTATATCCATGATTGTACCTCTGTTCTTCTTGTTTGCTTTGTTTGTTTCTTAGATTCAATTGTTGAGAGATATGTACTTATTGTCATTTTATTGTTCATAATTTCGATCTTTTTCTTAGATAAGTCCCTTTAACATTTCATATAATAATGGTTTGGTGATGTGAACTCCTTTAGTTTTTTCTTGTCTGGGAAGTTCTTTATCTGTCCTTCCATTCTAAATAATATCTTTGCTGGATAGAGCAATCTTGGCTGTAGGTCCCTGCTTTTTGTGACTTTTGTGACTATTTCTTGCTAATCCCTTCTACCCTACAAAGTTTCTTTTGACAAATCAGCTGACAGTGTATAGAAACTCCCCTGTAGGTAACTAACTGCTTTTCTCTTGTGGTTTTTAAGATTCTCTCTTTATTTTTAACCTTTGGCATTTTAATTATGGTGTGTCTTGGAGTGGGCCTCTTTGCGTCCATCTTGTTTAGGACTCTCTGTGCTTCCTGGACTTGCATGTCTATTTCCCTACACCTAAATAGGTAAGTTGTCTTTCACTATTTTTTCAAATAGATTTCCAATTTCTTGCTCATTCTCTTATTCTGGCACCCCTATAATGCAAATGTTGGACATCTTGAAGTTGTTCCGGAGGATCCCTATGCTATCCTCATTTTTTTGGATTCTTCTTTCTTCTTGTTTTTCTCATTGGCTGTTTTTTGCTTCCTTATGTTCCAAAACATTGATTCTCGGCTTCATCACTCTACTGTTATTTTCCTGTAAACTGTTCTTTATTTCAGTGAGTGCATCCTTGATTTCTGACTGAATCTTTTTTATGCTGTTGAGGTTCTCACTAAGTTCTCTGAGCATCCTTATAACAAGTGTTTTGAACTCTGCATCTGATAGATTGCTTAGTTCCCTTTTGTTTAGTTCTTTTTCTATAGTTTTGATCTGTTCTTTCATTTGGGCCATGTTTCTTTTTCTCCTCGTTTTTGCAGCTTCCCTGTGTTTGTTTCTATGTATTAGGTAGAGCTGCTATAACTCCTTTATCTTGGTAGCATGCCCTAATGTAGTAGGTGTCATGTAAGGTCCAGTGGCACAGCCTCCCCTATCATCCAAACTGGGTACTTGAGGTTCACCCTTTGTATGGGCTGAGTACACCCTCTTGTTGTAGTTGAGCCTTGATTGTTGTTGGCAGGTCAATGGGAGGGATTTACCCAGGCCAGTCAGCTGCAAGAACTGGCTGTGGCCACTGACCACCAACCTCCGCCCTCTGTGAAGGATCAGCCATGCAGGAGCAGGGCAGTGGTGCTCCAACGTGGTCTGTTGCTGTCCTCTGGTTGTGCAGTCTCTGGGGCTTCCCAGGTGGTGCAGGTCAAGGTCAGCCCCTACCTGTGTTTTGCCCAGGGCCACCCTGCATGAGCTATAAAGCAATCTGAGATGACTGCTATTTGTGCTGGACTTAGAGATTCTGAAGTGAAGCCAAGCTATGAATCTAGGCTGGCTGCTGCTAGTGCCAGGCTTAGGGCCACTTAGCAAGAGGTATGGGGGCTGGGTGCTCACTGAGGCTAGCTGTTGCTTGTTTGAGAAGATTTAGGAAGTTGTGAAGCATGAGCCAAGACCAGCCATTCATGTGAAAAAGTCAAGGTTAACAGTTTGGATGGGTCCATAAGTTTGGTGGGATGGAGCTTCAGGGTTTCTCCAGGGAGGGGCCAACAGTGTGAGCCAGGTTGATGGAGTCTCAGATAGGGCACCCATGGGCCGGCTTTGTGGCTCTGCAGAGGGAGGGCTCAGCAAAGGGACAATGTCCTCTGCTCACCTTTCGATCTATGAGAAATCTGTTCCCCAGCTCCTGCCTTGACACTAGACACTTCAGTTCCTCCCTGTATGCTACTGGTGCCTTTCAAGCTGCTGCCCCGGTGCTAGAGCTCAGAAGGAGTGATTCTGAGTAAGTCCGCATGTGGGTTCTTTACGGGGAACTGCTTGGGACTCCAGAATTTCTTCCGCTGACTCAATCCCCGCTGGTTTTTGCAGCCAGAAGTTATGGGGACTTGTCTTCCTGGCACTGGCACCCTGCGCTGGGGGGCCTGTTGTAGGGCTGGATATCCTCGCTCTTGAGATAACTCTCCCAAATTTTTATCTACCACACATGGATGTGGGGCCAGCCTGTTCTGCATCTCCACTCCTCCTTCAATGTAGCTCTTCCTGGAGTTAAACCTTTGACAAGCTTTTGTCATTATCAAGAAACTGGAATGGGGTTGACACATGCCTGGGTCCTACAGCTCTGTCACATGACCATATCCTTTCAGAGACCCAGGAAAGACAGCCAGAAATAGAAGCTGCCCCTAAAAGCTGATTCTTGCTCAATTCAGAGAGTGACTCAAGGATGGGTGATCTGATTTAAGGCCCACATACTGGTCTCATGTGTCCTTATTAAAAGGTCATCTCTGAGTACTTGACTTTTTTTCTACTTTCTTTCCTCTAAGTTTACAAATGTAGCTTGGAATCTCCTAGGCACTTACTAAGTTTTATTTGAAAGTCCTAACATTCTAGCAACAATTTACACCATCGAAACATAAAATTGGGGGTGGCGCAGTGGGAGTGTAGATGAGGAATAGTAATCTTTCTCTCCTGTTGCTAGGCTGAGGATGAAATACATAGTATTTCTAAATTGTTGTGAACTTTTTTCTCTTTTGGCAAGGCTCCAGTCAGACATGGGAAATAGTCAGCATCTCATGAAACCCTGTGTGGTACTCTTTTAAATCACTGAGTAAAGATACACTCTGTTATGTAAAGTCCTTTTTGACCTTACTGTAGGTAACTTTGTAAAACTCAGATCATTTTTGTGTATAACCAGAGGAAGTCACTCTTAACACCCTTCAGATGCTTTCTCCTTCCCAACGCCCCTAAACCACTCAAAAGAAACCTTGTGTTCAGGCTTCATGCTTGGCACATGCCTGAGAGCTGGCCTTTTGATTTACAAATAGAGTCGGTGCTATTTTTAAATTGTGTAATAAGCATACACAAAAACTAACCTTTCCTTAACTTTTTAAACACATTCTGTAACACCATATGCTGCCTCTTCTGACATCTGTGCTTACAAAATAGCTCTGTAGAGAATCACTGAAAGGAAGGAGTACTGTGTAACTGAAAATCCCATTAGGTCCAGAAATATCCTCTACAGAAATAAAAAGATTTTCTACGTAATATATGCCTGACTCAGTATTTACTGCTTAATTATTTCTGGCTGCTCTCTGCTATTCAGTAATATACTGTTGTGGATGAAAAAGGGGCCACAGACTAAACCTGACAACCTCATGGGAAGCTTGCATAGCAGGCTTACAAACTCAGAGACCTAAAGTAACCACATTGTAACAGGGGAACTCAAGTGTTAAAAAAATTTAGTCTTAGTTGATAGGCTTAAGTGATTAATGCATGTGGTAAGCTGTTATTCCAGGAACTGGAAGGCATGACTCCAGGAGGCGACAAGCAATTCAACGTTTGTGCCCCAGGGGATCTGCAAGTGATAGAGATGGTATCTGAGCCTCTGTGTTCCAGGGAGGGGATGCTCCTGATGCAGATAAAGAATTGTTGATTAACAGATAAAGAAGCACTAGGAAAATTACTGCCAGACTGCAACTCTTATCCAATTAACCTTTTCCCCAAACCCCTTACCTACCCTTTCTTCTCCTTATATAAAAAGTAGGCTTGAAATGAGATGTTAAGACAATTTTTGAGGGAACATAACCCTCCATCTTCTCAGATCACTGGCATCTGAATAAAGTGCCTGTAAAGATTCAATCTTTGTCTCTACTTATTGGCTCTGGTAGTGACAGGCAGCATGAATGCCAACTTTCCCACTTTCAATAGGATGGTCTAAAATTAAAATTTCCTACCTAAAAGCAAACCATGGCAGGTAGTCTTGTCCTAGGCTGGTATCTTGCTTGACATTCTTTACCTTAACTGAGCCTGTCTATTGTCTTTTTGCATCTAAAATAGCATGCCTTTGGAATGCCTGAGTAATCTCTTTTTCCAGACCCCTCAGGGCACAATCTCCCACCAGAGCAGAAGACCACGAACCCCTCATTGGTATCTTGTTCCCCACATACCATCTCTATGTACTATAAATGTTAATTGTTAACTATCCTATATTCACCAATGGAAAAGAAGTATTTGTCTCTGCATTTTGCCCTTTATCCAACCCCAAAGATTTCCTCACTTTGCTTCTCCTACCTCCCCTCTAATCTATCACCACCAATGAATTTCATGTAACCCCCTATGTAACTGCCATTCTCTGGGGCATTTTCTCAATTTGTTGAGATTTTTGCCTCCTGGCAATTGTTGTCAGTTTGTCTCCAATAAGCTCATAAAAATTCTTATACCCATAGTGTAAAAGAAGTATGCATCTATCTGTTTCATTTTTTATCCAATCCCAGAGATTTCCCTGCTTTGCTCTCTCCCACCTTCCTAACATATCACCAATGAATCTCACGTAACCACCTTACATCTTGCACTTTGATTCTAATATATAAAATAAGTGGTACCCCTGGGTGGTGTGGCTCAGTTGGTTGGAGCATCGTCCCATAAACCAAATGGTCGTGGGTTTGATTCCCAGTCAGGACACATGTCTGGGATGCAGGTCAAGGAGCCTATTAAGAGGTAACCAATTGATGTTTCTCTCTCACATCAATGTTTCTCTCTCTCTCCCCCTTCCTCTCTTTCTTTTTTTTTTTTTTAAGATTTTATTTCTTTATTTTCAGAGAGAGGGGAATAGAGGGAGAAAGAAAGGGAGACAAACATCGATGTGAGAGAGAAATATCAATGGGTTGCATCTCATAGGATGCAACCCAACCAGGACCGAACTCACAACCCAGCATGTGCCCTAACCAGGAATTGAACTGGTGATCTTTCACTTTGTGTCACGACACCCAACCAACTGAACCACAGCAGTCAGGGCTCTAAAAAAGCAGTGAAAAAATGTCCTTGAGTGAGGATTTTTTTAAAAATTAAGTGGTAAAACTGCCATTTTCCAGAGCATTTTCTCAATCCACTGAGGTTTTGCTTCCCAGCAATGGTCTTCCATTTGGCTCAAATAAACTCATAAAAATTCTCTACAGGTTTAAACATTTCTTACTTTGACAATAGGTGGAAAAAATAAAAGAACAATATTTCATGACACATGGAAATTATATGCATTCCAAATTCAAGTTCCATAAATAAAGATCTGATGGTACACAAGGACACTCATTTGGTGTGCGCTATGTATGGCTACATCCACCACAAAGGCAAAGTTGACTGGCTGCCACAAAACCATAAGGGCCCCCAGACCTACAATGTTTACCATCGGGTCTTTTACACACTTAGAGTATGGCTGTCTTTTCAGGGAGACTTCTTCCTTCCCCAAGGGATACACAATAAGGTTGAAGGCCCACTCAAGTCAGAATCAAACAGCCATCAACGGAGAGACCTGGCCACATGCCACGGGTCTGAGGGAGGCACCAGCGCTGATATCTAATACTGGGAAATGTGAGGTACTACATAGCCGACACTCCTGAGTGTTGACCATGTGCCAGGCACTATGATAGATGTTGTAAGGCAGTACACTAAAAAAGGAAAAAAGAAATGGGGGAAATTATTTTTAATAACATATTTTATTTAACCCAATATATCCAAAATCTAACCACTGAACCTGTAATCAATATAAAAATTATTGCATTTTGTTGCATTTTTTTATACTAAGTATTTGAAATCCAGTGTGTATTTTATACGCGTAGTCCATCTCAATTTGTGTGAGCCATGTTTCAAGTGCTCAAAAACTAAATACATGTAGCTAGTGGCTACCATACTGGACAGTGCTTAAAGCACTCTCTCATTCAGTTCTCACAACACTGTACTGAGGTAGGTACTGTTATTATTACCATTATAGAAATAAAAAGACTGAGACTAAATAAGATGAA
This sequence comes from Mormoops blainvillei, assembly GCA_004026545.1. Classification (NCBI taxonomy): domain Eukaryota; kingdom Metazoa; phylum Chordata; class Mammalia; order Chiroptera; family Mormoopidae; genus Mormoops; species Mormoops blainvillei. The sequence goes on along the minus strand of PVJD01003720.1, from coordinate 101,896 downwards.
GTGATTTGCCCCAAGGCCACATGATAGTAACAGGTAGTGCTGAGGGTTCAATTCCAATTTGCCTACAGAACCCCATTCTGATCCACTGTGTCTCCCAAATTGTGCAGGACAGACCCAGCTATTTCTCCCAAAATATTAGTCCAAACAAAATCTCATAATCTCTCCCTGCCCCTCCTCTGTAGCTTAGTACACTCTGGTGTTCATATTTGAACACATCCACTCGTCCATCTTTTCTCTCTTATCCATGTTGTTACTACCTCTATTCCCTATGCAGCCCTCTGGGCAATCATCCTTCTGGTAACCTGTCTCCTGTCAAACTGATCATTAGTCCAGCCAGAAGAACTTAGAAAGGCAGGAAGGAAAATTACTTTTCCTGCCCCGCACTGCCACCATAAACAACCCCTTTATCTTCTCCCTTATGTCCTCCTCCCCTCCATACCAATACAAGCATCAGCCTTTGCATTCCACTGTCCCACGATCCAGGAGGGACCCGGGTTAGGGCGCCACCAGGGAACATCTCCCATCTGTGCTTCTCTCTCCAACTGGCCACTACTTTCAACGTTTATTCCCGCTTCCAATAAAGAGGTGGCCCATCTGTATAATTTAGAGTAAGATAGATTCACTATGGCAAAGTTTTCCTAAAATCATATTTCAGTTTTATTCTCTTTATCTCAATTCATACCTCAAAATATTTCTTTCCTTACTCCTTCTCCTCTATGTCTTTCCTACAGGAAAGAAAAAGGCACACTTTTTTTTTAAAGACAATCTCCTCACCTGAGTTCCTGGTTTTGATCCCACCACCTCTTACTCATGAATTATCCACCTCTCACTTTTACATCAACAGCTTTACCTCCCTACTGTGCTTTTTAACAGGCCTCTCTCTTTTCAATTGTCAAACTCTGGTAGAGTGATCCACACTTTCTGATTATATTTTCACACCACCCATTTATCGCTTAACACTTGGCTTTTCCTCTCGACTTAAAACTGTTCACTTGAGGATCACCATGGTCCTTTTCTTTGTCCTCATCTTCTCTACTCAGACCTTCTGGGACACTTGGCACTATTAAAACCTCTGTAACCCCCTTGGTTCCTGAGAGAGCTCATTGTCTTCAATCTATCCCTGTCTGCCTGCTCACTATCTATCCATTTCATTGAGTTATTTTCCTCCTCCCAAGCTCTGTCGTTAGTCTTGTTCTTTTCATAAGCGCCATCTCTCTTGTGCCTCTCATGCATTCCCACCAAGACTTCAAATACGGTCTGCCTCTTTGAAAACAATTCCTTACACTCTCTCCCTCGCTACAATTTCAAAACTACCTGCTGAACATCTCCACCTGGATGTCTCAAAGAGCTTATATATCTAAAGTAGCATGTAACGTCTCTTCAGCAAACACACACACAAACCTCTATCTCCTTCTCATGACCTCAGTCTTAGCCACTGGCTCTTTCCTCTGGCACACCCTTCCCCTCTCCAGTATGGGAAGTAACTGTTCCCATTAATGCCAATATGTCAGCAGAGGTGGAACATCTATGAATGGATATTTGTAAAGCTCTGGATGTAAAAGGTAAAACAGTACCACGCACAGGGTTACACATAATAAGTGCTATTAACAAACCACATTGAGTTTTTTATACAAACAAAAATAAAAACTCTCCAGCCTTCTGCACTTTTACTGTACCTTATCCTTCCAAAACCTCTGAATTTCCTCTAATGCCTTCCTTCCTCTTTTTCCCCACCCCTCATTTATTCACATTTCACATAGAGCAAATAATAAATTAATGGGGAGAAATGTCATTGGGGAAACAACTAGTTTCAGCATTGCAAAGCCCTCTTAAAAACATAAAGCAGTAATTTTCAACCAGTGTGCTACAAGAATTTTTAAAACACACAATACCTGACTATGCAGTCAGGGGCACTGACCTCTTTTCCCTTAGACTGTCAAAAAAATGACAATAGCCAACACAACAGCCATCCAGTGTGAATGAATCAAAATTATACTTATTTTTTGGTCAGATTGGCAAAAAGTATATTTTTTAGTGTGCCGCAGAAATTTAGTAATTAGTTTATGTGTGCATGAGATGGAAAAGGTTGAAAATCACCCACATAAAGGATCAAACAGTAACTCAGCCCAAATTCTTAGGATTTGATTTCTATTTCCACCGCAACCCTCAATGAGTCACTGGAACAGTGACTCATTACGTGTTAGAAGACAAGCTGCAAAACGCTTACTGCAAACGTTTAACTTGGACTTTAAAGAATCGGTATGTTCACTTTCAACTTCACTCAATCACTGATTCATAATCAAACCCGAGTTCCTCCTTGGCTTAAAATTAACACCAATGCTTAGGGTTGGGGGCTGCTTGAAAGGGAAATACGGAAGTCTGGGAGGGGCCTTCTCTCAGCTGCCATGAATCATCATCAACTTGCAAAGACATGCCTCTCACTCAGGCTTTCTGGTACTGGATCAAGAACAATTCTTTGGATACTAAATGGCAGTTTTTCTCGGTTTAAGGTGTCTAAGAATCACCTGTGGTGATGGCTTAAAATAAAATTTAGATTCCTAGGCTTTACCTATGCCTTTAGGGGCTGGCCACAAAGCTGCATTTTTAATAAGTACTACTTGAACTTTGAGAAACACAATCACAGAAATTAACTTTAGAAAGAACTATGAGGCTCCTAGCCCCACCCCTACCCCCACCCCAGTGCAGAGCCATTAGTCCATAAAGAGCAACTCCACCTTGAGCTGAAATACGAAACTTGCACAAAAATGCAGGTAAGCATTTAAAAAAACTCCTTAGTTAGCCTTATTTCCTTCCATATTTAAAAAAAAAAAAAACATTGGCAAATATATCCTTGGTCTTACACACAGTTCTCCGTATGTTAGGAAAGTTTCCTAGAGTATAATGGAAATGGCACTGGATTGCAAATTTGAGGACCTGCAATCTGTTTCCACCAATAAGTGATTTCACCTTGGGCAAGTCACCAAACACCATGCCTCGGCCTCCTCAGCCATAAATTAGGTAATTGAATGGGCTAATCTCTGAGGTTCTGTCCAGCTCCAAAATTCTATGAAGCTCAAAGTAAATTAGCAGAGCTAGCACTGCATCTTGAGATTCTTCGGATCCAGATTATGTTTCATTAGATCCAGGACTAAACTCCCACCAGCGAACAAGAAAATAATTTTTTAATCATTTTTAATATCTTTCTATAGATTTTTATTAATTTATTTTTAGAGAGGGGGGCAAGGAGGGAGAAAGAGAGGAAGAGAAAAATCGATGTGCAAGAGAAACATTGATGAGCTGTCTCTCGCATATCCCCAGGTAGGGACCTGGCCTGCAACCCAGGCATGTGCCCTGTCTGGGAATCGAACTGGTGACACTTTGGTTCACAGGCCAGCACTCAATCCACTGAGCCACAACAGCCAAGGCTGAAAATGCTTTTGGAAGATGAAGACTCATAAACTTCGCACTGATAATTCAAAACTAAAGGAAATAAAAACTATTTCTTGCTTCTCCAGGCAATAGAAAACCTTCAAATTCAGAAACAGCAGAACCAACTTCAAGTTCAGGCTTTATCATTTGCTACTGTGTTAAGTCAGGAAAATTAGTTATTCTCTCTTAACTTCAGTGTAGTGCCTTTTTCATGGGGTTACTAAAGTTAAATATTGTGCAGAAAGTCCCTGGCACTTATGGGAAACTCAGTAATTAAGACATTAAATCCCTTCCCATTCTCTCCTAGTGATGTGTCTTTTATAGAGTTCAAGATTGTCCCAATAGGTGATTAATAATTGCCTCTGATATGATTGTTGCAATTCTCTTCTAATAACAACAGCTACCATTTTCTTGAATAATTCCCATGTGTTAAGTGCATTAAACATGTTAGCTCACTTAATTCTTACAATATCTATATAATTATAAAAGGCAGAAACCACCATTCTTCATATAATAAAACTGAAGCCTGTTGAGATCATGACTGCCCACAGCCATGCAACCACTAATGACGGGCATTCGGGTAGGCTGTCTTCAGAGCCCAAATACATCATGGTTACACTATGGTCCTTTATCCTCAGGCACCACCTACCTATTTATACATATCACACACAATAGCCAAGACATGTGAATGAAAGCCCACACCCTTTGAAAATAATTCTCACATAACTACAAGTTCAGACTGAGCTCTGCTAGCAAAGCTGCCTGTGAAAACCTGCCCTGGGAGATCTGCCCACATACTACACTCATTAATCTACTCTCATAAAAACCATGTGACTGATTCTGAGCTATGAGTTACGAAACATATGATGAGGAGCTTTATTTCCACCAGAATTGAATGAATTTTTTTAAGTTTTCAGCTTCTATCCCAATTTAAGAACTAATGATTTCCCACCTTTGCTTGACATAGATGGAAAATAACATACCCTATAGTCAATGTGGAAAACATGGAAAACAATAAAGGACAAAGAAGAATTTTTAATTCTTAAAAAATAAAGTAAATGCCCCATTAACTCTCCAAGATTTTAGGGCAAAAAGAAAAAGCAAGTTATTAAAGGATATAGACTCACTCAGAGAGTACGTCTCACCCCAATACCTCAATGGGAAGATGGAAGTAGTCTTGGCACTATAACTAAATGGTGCCTCCAAACCACCAGGCACTCACCAGGAGGCATCCTACCCTTTAATACGATGGAAGATAAGATGATGAACCTAGTTCTATTCACCAAAGAGATGATGACGATGAGATTGATAAAGATGGTGGTGATGGTGGTGTAGTGGTGACAATAATGAGTATACTTGACTGTCTGAAACTCACCACTAAAAAGACATCAATACATCTTTAGACAACTGCACACAGTTTAGTAGAAACCTTTTCTGAAGGACTATTGTTCAAAAAAACATAAATGATCCCTAATAAATGTAGACTACCTTAAAAATGAATAAATTAACTATAATGTAATCAATGCTGCTGGCCTCAAGGATATAAACACAAACAGAATTTTCCCCATGTCTTCAAACAAATAAACTCTTCCTCAAGGACAAGCCACACTTTTTTGCCTTTATTAAGGTATATTCTACAATTCAAATCCTCTAGCTATTACTATTTCTGACAAAAATTAAGGTAGAAATGCATTCTGGTTATGATGAACACTGCCGTGCCCCAGGAATTTCTAAGACTATAGGACTGCTAGAAATAGCCACTTGGAAACAGTCCCCATCCTTAACCAGCTGTGCTAGAAGAAGAAGCTTTATTAGAGTCAACTTTTTCTTGGAGGGCTTCATAAGGAGGTAATGAAATAATCAGACCTAAAATATATTCACTTGTTTGTGTTTATTTGGTTAAGAATAAAAATGAGCTCTGGCCAAGTAGCTCAGTTGGATAGAGCACCACTCCCACACACCAAGGTTGCAGGTTCCATTCCTGGTCAGGACACAGGAGAATCAACCAATGAATGGCTAAATAAATGGAACAACAAATTGATCGATCTCTCCCTCTCTATCTCTCCCTCTCTCCCTTTCTCTCTCAGCAATAAATAAAAAATTTTAAAGAATAAAAATGAATCCTAGGAAGATCCAGACCCCATTGATTTAGAAGTCCTCTTTTATCTACATATAGTTACAACTGGAGAAGTCAGATAAAGCAAAGGATGTGAAAACAAGAAGGGAGAAATGTCTTGATCCTTAAGTCCTCACATTCCAGGAAGCATCTGCTCTGAGAACAATGACTCACAGCATCTGGTAACAGAATAACATTCTCCTTTCAAAGTGGAATCATGCTCCTAGCAATGGTATTTTCAATGAAACTGTGTATCAACAGTGTCAAAAACAGCCCCTGAAAGAAGCCCATTTTCGATTTTTATTTTTCAAAGATCCATTCTGCTTCCAGGATAGTGTTGTCTGACCAAGTCTTGAGCACTTTAGCCTTTCCAAAAGCATGTGATGGACTCTCTTCCCAAAAGAAAAATCTAAGAATAAAGTTAAAAACCAAGCCACAATAACATGCACCCCCAATGTCGCTGCTATTTGCAGAAAAAAGGAAAGGAGACGGATAAAGGAAACTGCAGAAATGACAATGCAGTGAAAATTCTAGAATAAGAGCATGCAAACATCCAAGTAAAGCCCAGATATTTATGAAAATCATCCAAATCTGCCTTACAGTGAGACTGCCACATTGTACAGCCAAAATAATAATTCTTAATAAATAATAATGAATGTGGAACTACCTTAATTATTATCTGCTGTGGCTTAGTATTTCAATATTTTCTTTAGCCATTATCATAAGACCAGGATTCATTCATTTTCAGAAATAATGGCTCAATAATGAAAGTAGAGGTCTGCCTCAATGTAAAAAGGCAAGGATGCTTCCTGCATCTTCTTCTTCAGGATTATTACATGACGTATTACCTATAATATGAACAGCTGTTGTTTATTGAGTGCCTAATAGGTGCTAGATACTGATTTTAACTTAGTAACTGCCCTGGGAATTAATTTTCATTATCCCCAGGTTACAGATGAGAAAAACTGAGGCTCAGAGCATTAAGAAACCTGCCCAGATCACACAACTAGTGCTACGACTCAGTCTCAGATCTCAAACACCAGCCGACATTTCCTCTTCCAGGGACACAAGGCCTCCCTTTTTCCTGACAAAATGTCCTGGTCCCTGCACACGTTACCTCTTCCTGACTCCTTGTCCCAAACTTATCCACCCAGTTAATCAACTTCTAGTGAGGAAAGAACAACAAATGTCAATCAGCTTTGATTTTTATCTCATTTCATGATTGCATTAATTTCTCTATGCTGGTAGAGTATAAATATTTATACCACAATGAACTGTTGTAGAATCCAATCCATTCTTCATTATGTGCCCTACATAATTTTTTAAACATAACTCTTAACACTATAGGAATTTGTACCTCAATTTCTGGCTTCTGACTAAACATCTAAACATTCTTCTACTTAACAGTGTTCACAGCTGGGTGATAGGATTATGGCTGATTTTTGTTTATTTCCTTTACTTCCAGCATTTATCAGATTGTAAGCACTGAGCATATATTACTCTTTCAATTAGAAAAAAATACAATAAATGCTATTCTGATAAAAAAAAAAGTTTGTTTACCTGCCCCCCACCAAAAAATTATTTTCCCCTTAGTATTGGAAAAGAAGACATGCATTGACCCAATTTAATCCTGGGCCAGGTTACAACACAAATTTGAAACAAGAGATGTAGGTTCTTTCATAAATGGCTCCCACTTTTACATTATCTCTTTCGTTACTTCAAAAATTAAGATATATTTTGGCGGGTCTGCGTCACCAACCTGCCACCATCACAGTTCCATATAATGTGATTAATCACTTTCTATAAGAAAAGGGAGTTCCAGCCAACATGGTGGCAAAGGTAGATATGCTTCGCCTCCTCATACAACCAATTTAAAAACAAAAAACAACCAGAACTGCCAGAAAATCGAAATGTATGGAAGTCCAACAACCAAGGAGTTAAAGAAGAAACATTCATCCAGACTGGTATCCGAGACTAAGAAATATGGCCCAAATGAAAGAACAGGTCAAAACTCCAGAAAAAGAACTAAGCAACCAGGGGATACACAATATATGAGATGCAGAGTTCAAAACCCTGGTAATCGGGGTGCTCACAGAAATGATTGAATATGGACACAAAATAAAAAAAGGAGGCAATACAAGCTGAAATAAAGAAAAATATATCGGGAACCAACAGTGAAGAGAAGGAAACCAGAACTCAGATCAACGATTTGGAACAGAAGGAAGGCATAAACATTCAACCAGAACAGAATGAAGAAAAAAGAATTCAGAAAAATGAGGAGAGGCTGAGGAACCTCTGGGACAACTATACACATTCCAACATCCAAATCATACGGGTGCCAGAAGGAAAAGAAGAAGAGCAAGAAATTGAAAACTTATTTGAAAAAATAATGAAAGGAAACTTCCCCAGTCTGGCAAAGGAGCTAGACATGCAAGTCCAGGAAGCTCGGAGAGTCCCAAAGAAGTTGAACCCAAAGAGAAACACAACAATGTACATCATAATTAAATTACCCAAGATTAAGGATAAGGAGAGAATCTTCAAAGCAGCAACAGAAAAGGAGACAGTTACCTATAAGGGAGTTCCTGTAAGACTATCAGCTGATTTCTCAAAAGAAACCTTACAGGTAAGAAGGGGTTGGAAAGAAGTATTCAAAGTCATGAAAGGCAAGGACCTACGTCCAAGATTATTCTATCCAGCAAAGCTATCATTTAGAATGGAAGGGCAGATAAAGTGCTTTCCAGATAAAGTAAAGTTAAAGGAGTTCATCATCACCAAGCCCATATTATATGAAATGTTAAAGGGGCTTATCTAAGAAAAAGAAGATCAAAACTATGAGCAGTAAAATGACAACAAACTCACAACTATCAACAACTGAACCTAAAAAAAACAAAAACAAAAAAAAAAACTAAGCAAACAACTAAAACAGGACCAGAGTCACAAAAATGGAGATCACATGGAGGGTTATCAATGGGGAGGGGAGGGGCGAGAATGGGGAAAAGGTACAGGGAACAAGAAGTGTAATTGGTAGGCACAAAATAGACAGGGGTCAGTTAAGAATAGTATAAAAAATGGAGAAGCTAAAGAACTTATATGCACAACCCATGGACATGAACTAAGGGAGGGGATGCTGGAGGAGGGGGGATGCAAGGCAGAGGGGGATAAAGGGGAGATAAAAAAATGGGACAACTGTAACAGCATAATCAGTAAGATATACTTAAAAAATAAATTTTAAAATAAAATAAAAATTAAGAAAGCTTTCATAAAACTTGATTTTAACTATTGTGTTGCTCTTCTTTTTTTCCCATAGGCCTATTTAGTAAAGCACTGTATACTCAATAAATACAGTTTTGTGTCAGACTGTTAACTACACCCATTTCCTCTTTAGGGCACACATTCATCTACATTTCCCAGCCTCCTTTGCAGCTAAATGTGGCCACTGAAAGAGAAGCAGGAGTGACATGAGCCACATCTAGGTCTAGCCCACAAAACCTCCCAAATGAGAAATTCCATGTCCTTCCCCTGAAAGATGATGGAGCCACAAAATGGAAGAACTTGGATCTCTGAACCGCCACTTGGAAGAACACCCAAGAACATCGTTTTGGACTTTAGAGGAATAGGTATTAAAAGCGTATTACGTAAGCCATTTCAAATTTGGGGTTTCTCTGTTGCCCTATCAAACACATGTTTTATTAACATATTCCAATTATTACAGTAGAAAGGTAAAACTCTATGCTGTTTATCTTACCTTTTTCAAAGACTCCTTCTGCTTCCAGGACAGAGGTGGTGAGATTTGCGGCCACCTTGACCAGTTCTGCCTTCACGATGACTTGTGAGGGGCTGTGTTCCAGGAGCTGCACCCCGAGAGTCACATTTCCTCCAGGCCTGATGATCCCTGGGGCTGCCACCAGAAACCGGGGCCTAAGAGTTCCCAACAAAGGGAAAACAACGTTTTTTATCCTCACACCTCCATTCTTTTATGATCCTCAGGTTTCATAGACAGTGAGATAGACTCCCTACATTGTGCCAATTGCAGCTGTTCCGATTAAAATTGCCCTGCTGCTCCATTTCATAGTAACCGCACTGAAATGCCACTGAAACAATAACTCCCATAAATCCATTGTAATACAGTAATTCACATACCACGAGAGTAGGGTCTGTGTTATTACTTCCATTTATGAGCCACAAACAGCACAGGATGAGCTTCAGTGTAGATGGCTTACAGTGGGGCACGCAGAAGTTACTGGCAATGTTGCAAGCCTCTAAACTTCTCTTTTACAGCGGACTCATCCCGGTGTGATTTTTTTTTCTCGGCTTAAGCACATACACACGCAGAGATTCTGCCTGTTTCTTACTCAAACCTTTATGTTTGGGTATATGCCTAAGGAAAGATCTAATACCAGCGACTGAAATATACCATCAGACATTAAACTATCTGTGGTGAAATTTCCAGGTGTAGCAGAGCATATAAATCGCTAAAACAGCACTTTCTCTGCCCAAGCTAGGGGTTAGGGCTCAAGTGCAAAAACCTTTAGGAGTGGGGTACTTTTCATTATTTGGGTGCTTCGGTAGTTAACCTTTCTACAATGTCTGTACCTGAACCACACTTGAGTCACCTAAGCGACACTTGGCCAATGCCAAAGTTGAGACACCTTGTTTAAAAAAACTAGCATCACATGTCTTTTGAGAGAAGATGGCAGGCACATTTGTTTGCGAGCAGTTTAGCAAAATGCAGAGGCACCATGGACTAAAAATAAAATGACTCTCATTAGAAAGTAGTTATGGCCAGAGAGACGCTTAAACAACTCCATGGGTGAAGAAAATACCGGTTAACTGTCCCATGTTGTACCAAGCTGACGCTATACATGGTCAAACACCCCGGCCAGTGCCTGGGTGGGAGCTGCCGCCGCGGGGCCGGTTCCCACCCGCGGCTGCACAGCTGCTGGCGCCACCCGCAGCCCCGGCCCAGGCAGATAGCGAGGCCGGCCCGCCCGCCCCGCGCGGCCCGCGCTCCTACCCGGGGGCTGCGGCCAGAGCGGCGGTCCACACGCAGACAAGGTGGGCGGCGGTCAGGAGCCGTGGGCCCGGCATCTCGGCAGCGTCTGCCTGGGCGACCGTCGGCTCCTGGGGAAATTCGCGGGCACTGCGGGGTGTGGCTTTCCACTGCTTCCCTGATTTTTTTTTTTCCCCGACTGTGGAGTTCAGCAGTCTGAAATGGGCGCGCCTAAAAGCAGAGTGAGAGATCTAAATTGAGACAGGACTTGGTGGCTCCACCCCTCCCACCCGCACCAAATGGCGCTTCTCGCTGCTCTGGCAAACATCGCAAATCCAGGAGGGTCAGAAAGTCGTCTGTAACTGCGGTCAGCCCAACCTGGCCCCGGCATCTCTGCTCCCCGCGGAGCACACAGGGCGCCCACTTCTCCGGCCCACGGGGCTTCTCCGGCTGTTTACAGTAGCGCTCTACGAACGATGCCCAGAGTGAGTAAACAGGCTCATCCTTGTGAGGAGAAATTCATAGCAGCTATGTGAAGTGGAAAAATATTCATCATTGTCCTCCAGACTGTGAGTCACAATTTTAGAGAAATGGCGCGCGCACACACACACACACACACACACACACACGTCAAACGGCGGTGTATTTACTGGGTAGCTGTTTAATGTATATATGAATGTGCACAAGAGAAAACGTTTATTACCTTAAAACAAAAATTGAGATATATATATTTTTTTCCCTCACCAGGAAAATGTGGTTTCTCAGCTTGAAAAAGAATTCCAGCACATGCAAGAGTTAGGTGTTGCTACTTGAAACGCTGAGAAACAACTGGGCAGATGCTTTATCCTTTCCGCTGTGTCTTAACACACTTGCAACAGACAAGTATTCATTAGAACTGTAAAGTGTGGAGCAATTTGTATACACAGAGCTAGGCCCAGGGTAGCTCTCCTGTGTGAAGAAGGTGAGTGGCCCAGGGCTCCTGATCTCCAGCTACTCGCTGCCCTGACTGTCAGCAGCTCCTTCTCCAGCCAGAGTTTTGGCACTGACACCATCTTCAGATGACTCAGGTTTCACCATGACTACACCATAAAGGCAAGGAACTGCCAGAAACTGTTGAAAAACAAGCACATTCAGTCCCAGACAACTTAAACTTTCTAATTTATGGAGAAAAGCTTTCGACAGTGACATTTTAATGAGGGCAAAATGTAAAAGGAAAAGAGGTCAGCAAAGGAATGTTTCGTGACAAAGTTATGTGCTAAAAAGGGGGAAAGTAGCACCTAGACAAGCTGTGGTTTTTGGAATCCAGGAACTTACTTTCCTCCCTTTCCTGTTCCACCCTTTTTCACAGAGCTGAACAACTTTTGGAGGTCTCCTATGTCCTTATGTCTCCTACAGGCAGCCTATCTTTAGTGGCGGACTTCCTGTCCAGGCAGGACTTGGGTATGGGGAGAAGTATATAAGTGGGTTGTGGGTACAGATCCTGTCCCTGACAGAGCTGTTACTGCTAGTTTGGTCTCCTTATCTCTTGTTCAGAAAGAACAACTAGCGTCAAGTGTGAGCCAAGTATCAGATCTGAATCAGTGCTTCTTAAACTCGACTGTGTATTAGAATTATATGAAAATGCAGACACTGATTCAGCAGGTTTGAGATGGGGGTTGAGATTCTGCTTTACTTCAGCTTACAGTGGACCACGGGGTATCAACAGGTAGAAGCAACTTGGGGGCACTTTGGTGAGAAAAAGAAGTTAGAGCAACTTCTTTTCAAGCTTCACTTTATAAGACAGATCAATAAAATCAGGTTTATTCTAGAGGCAGGCAAATGTGACGGGGACTCCAGAAGATTCACTGATAATGTTGCATTCCCAGAAGACTTCTAGAAACACTTGTAACCACCTAGTTGTTTTATAAAATTAAATATGTGCAGATTTTATTTTTGTGTGTGCGGGTTTTAAATTGATGCAAACTCCCTGTTTATGCCTTCCTTTTCACAAAACATACTTTATTGAAAAGCTTAACATGAGAAATTTAGCCACGTGAATTTGCACAGAGATGAAGATATTACATGTCTGGCACAGAGTAGCTACTCAATAAAATTTGTTAAAAGGATTAATGAACTCAGACAAGGAAAAGTTAAAGGAGTTTGTCAAAAGCAACCAGTACTACAAGAAATGTTAGATAAAATTAAAAAAGGAGAAGTAGGAGGAGAAGATGAAGAAACCAAAATATGAGTAATAAAATGGCATTAACTACATACCTATCAATAATTACTTTCAGTGTAAATGGATTAAATGCTCCAGTTGGTTAAAGCATCACCCCAAATGCCAAGGTTGTGGGTTCAAACCCCAGTCAGAATACATACTATAATCAACCAATGAATGCATAAATAGGTGGAACAATCTCTCCTCCTCTCTCTCTCTGTCTCTCTCTCTCCCCCTTCCTCTCTCTCTCTAAAAAAATCAATAAATTTTTTTAATGTTTAAAAAAAGACAGACGGTGGCTGACTAGATAAGAAAACATAATCCTTATATGTGATATCCACAAGAGACTCACCTTAGATCAAAAGACACACACAGACTGAAAGTAAAGGTATGGAAAAAGAGATTTCATGCAAATGAAAATGGGGGTAAAAAAAGCTGGGGTGGCAATACATCACAAAAAATAGACTTTAAAACAAAGGATATATAACAAGAGATAAAAAAGGACCCAGCAATTCCACTTCTGTGTATTTATCCAAAGAAATTCAAAACACTAATTCAAAAGACATATGCATCCATATGTTCATTGTAGCATTATTTACAGTAGCCAAGGTAGGGAAGCAACCAAAGTGTCTATCAATAGGCAAATGGGTAAAGAAGATGTGGTACATGTATACAATGAAATATTACTCAGCCATAAAAAGAGTGAAATCTAGCCCTGACAGGTGTGACTCAGGTGGTTGGGCATGATCCCTTGAAGCGAAAGGTTGCCAGTTTGATTCCCTGTCACAGAGCATGTCTGGGTTACAGGTTTTGTCCCTGGTCAGGGCACATTGAAGAGGCAACTGATTGATGTTTCTCTCCCTCTCTTTCTCCCTCCCTTATCCCCTCTCTAAAAATAAGTAAATAAAATCTTTTTTTAAAAAAGGGAAATCTTGCCATTTGCAACAACATGGACGGACCTAAAAGGTAGCGTGCTAAGTGAAATAAGTCAGACAGAGAAAAATAAATACCATGTAATTTCACTTGTATGTGGAATCTATAAAACAGAATAAATGAACAAACAAAACAGAAACAGACTCAGAATCAGAGAGCAACTGATGGGTGCCAGATGGGAGGAGGGTTGGGGGAGATGGGTGAAAAAGGGGAAGGGACTAAGAAGTACAAATTGGTAGTTACAGAATAGTCACGGGGATGTAAAGTACAGCATAACAAAAATTGTAATATTGTAATAACTATGTATGGTGTCGGTGGGTACTAGACTTATGGGGGTAATCACTTCATAAGTTATGTGAATGTCTAATGACTATATTGTACACCTGAAACTAATAAAATATTGTATGTCAACTGTAATTAAAAAATAAAAAATTATTTTAGAAAGTAAAAATATTTTTAAAGGATTAATGAAAAATGTTTATCTGCTTTTTTTAGTTAGTTAAGAAAAACTGAAAATAATCTGAGAGTAAATAATAAGAGACTGGGTTAAATAATTATGGTATACTTATGCAAGAAAATGCTATAAAATAATTTAAAGTTATGCTCTTGAATTGGAGACTATTTAATTATTTAGAGATAAATAGTTATGATATGCTGTTGGGGGAAATCTGTTTTATATAACAATTTAAATGTGATTCCATTTTTATAAGACTAAAGTATATTTATGTGTACATACAAATGATGACATATCAACTGGTGAAAGACTTGAAGGGTAGTCACCAAAATGTTATCAGTATCCTGTTGATTACCAAATCTGACAAGTTTTCTATAATAACTATATATATTATTTTTCCCTTAAGAAGGAAACAACAAAAATGATATTGTTTTGGTAAGTAATCCTTAAAGGAGCATCTTGGAATAAAATTCATGAATTTTGATACCAAAAAATTCTGTATCTTCTTCCATGAAAACTGAATGGCCTCCAACATAAGAACCCCACTCTCTTCCCATGTCCCTCCTGACCTGTCTTTAGGGTATGGTTTAGTGAGAAAAGCAGAACCACTATGAGAACTATTCTATGCAATTATGGGAGCTGTGGAGAAGCCATTGCCCCTGCCTCTAGTGTTGATCCTAAAGTCACCCTAAGTCAGCCAAGGGAGAAAAACTTAATGTGAAAAAGAGGAAAGAAACATGACGGAGAATTGGAATCCAGGTCTCTACTACCACCCCCAGCTTTGATGTTATAGGTAACCTGCAGAAGAAACTGATATCTTGCACCCAGAGCTGCATATGTACTGTGCCTTCCAAAAGGGCAAGGAGGAGATCCTCTGAGCCCTGGAGAAGCTACGGGCCTCATTGCCACCCCACACCCACCAAGTCGGCTAGCAGATCAGTACCAACCCAGACAAGCAGCCCACTTGCCTTGCACAGTGCATCCACCTCCAGAGAGTAATAAATACAGCTCTGATACACTGTTTGCTTCCAAATTCACATATCTCTTGCAGACAACACCAATTCAGAACTATATAGAGTAAGGAATTCTGAGAAATTTAGTTCCATCTTAGGTAAGCTGACATACTACCAAGCTACCAAAGTCTATGCCTCATCAATTTGGCATTTGTACATACCCCTTTAAGCTGTATTTGACTTCAGAAAAAGACAATAGAAAAATAATGCTTTCACTTAACGTGATGCAACTATCCCTCATACAACCAAAAACAACTTAACCCTATCTCCAAGATACAAATTCCCTTCAGCCATCTTTGGATGTTGTTTGTGTCTCCTCACTGAGTCATATTTCTTTCTTATCTGTAACTTCAATACTGAAGTAAAAGGTTAACTACTATAACACATGTTAGAGGGATGAGAGGGAGAAGGAAAAATATTGGTTAATATATACACAAATATATTCATATTGAAACAAAAAGAAAGTGCAAATAACTCTTACACTCCTTACTTCTGCTACTGGTGGCTTGGTAGTAGACGGTATTTTCAATGACCTTCTTCCACCACCCATTTCTCCACCCTCAGTAAGCATCTAAGCTGGTCAAGCTTCTTCGCGTGGTGGGGTGACCCAAATCTTTATTCCTGAACGGTTCAAGCCATTAGCAGTCCTCTTGGCATTGTATTATTGTTTTCTATTGATTTTAGTTACAGGACGGGGGAAGAGTAAGAGATGTCCTGGTATATCTTCTGCATTCCAGAAATACTCCTTACCTCCTTTGTTTAGTGGCAACTGCTTGACACACAGGATCATTCAATCACTCTAGCCAGTAGAATAACTCCTTGGCTGTTGATTCACTGGCATGAACAGCCCCAAGCGGCTGAGTAGCGATCTCAAGTGCCAGTTTAACTGAACCACTACAGTATCCCCAGTGGAAGAGTTCTTCACTTGGGAACTTAGACCTCTAAACCAGCAGAGCCTGATGTTGCAGGAATGGGAAGCAAAAATTTGAGTAGTGAGTCACGTGGGGTAATAGAGGAACCACTGTTAATTCTACTGCCTTCTTCTCAGACCGCTGAAGCTGGCTTTGGGGGAAACACTGAGAGAAACATTTGTTACTGATTTAAAGCATATAGCACATCCTAGCATCTGTTGTTTAACTTTTATACATTCAGATTTTATAACATTTCAGAAATATTATGTATGAAATTAATGCCCATTTACATTCATCATCTGTTTGAGAACTATTTGATAAAATCCTGCACAGAACATTAGAATATTCCCTGAGAATCTTTCTCACCTTGCCCAAGGGCAGAGGAGGAAATCCCTGTCCACTGAAAGACAAGGAGTGATGTTGAAATTAACAAGGAATAAAAATAATGAAGCTTGTCCTTAACTTCCCATATAAGAGTCCAGAATTTAAAATTAGAATTCTCTGTCCAACTATACTATCAAATGAGTGAATATATAATAAAAACATTGCCACCAACTCTTTCTAGGAAGTAACTTTAGAATGACATACTTAGCAAACCAATGAAATAAGCCAAGAAAAACGAAGATGTAAGATTCAGGGGAAAGTATATATAACCCCAAAAAGCAATGAAGAGAGAAGTTGCAACAATAATAAGAATTCAAGGAATAGCCCTCAAGGGAAAAAAAGAATCTTAGAATAAACATGATATAGAACTGGGGTAGAAAATTGCAAACATAATAATGTAAAACAGTGCAATGAAAGAGAAGGGGATTTAGGAACTCAAGGGGAAAAAAACTGGGGAAAAAATAATGTTTAACCATTATTTTTAAAAAAGAGAGAGTGAATAACCATCAGTTGGCTCTTCAGTGAACAATATATAATTATGTTGATGTAAGCATGGCTTATTGGTTTATAACTTATAGCAGCGATTTTCAACCTTTTTTATCTCATGGCACATATAAACTAATTATTAAAATTCTGTGGCACACCATAAAGTATATTATATATTTTGCCAATCTGACAAAAATTGGGTATAATTTTGATTCATTCACACTGGATAACTATCGTTGTGTTGACTGTTGTCATTTTTTTTTAAATTTGAAAATCTAAAGGAGAAAAGATCAGTGCCCTTGACTAAATAGTCAGGTGTTGCAGCTGGTACACCAGCTGAAAATTGCTTACTTGCAGAATCAATCTCATTAAATGAAATAAATTAACCTCCATCCTGACTTTCTAACATGAACGGTATCACTAGTAACCAAATAGTAGATATGGGGAAATTTCCCATTATAGAAGTTTTCCAGCTAGTAAATGTAAAATCAATGTTGGAAATAGAATAGCACCATATCACAATTCTTAATGAATTATTAGATCTAGACTAGTATTGTCCAATAGAACTTTCTGTGCTGATGAAAATATTCTATATCTGCCCTAACCTAGAAACCAAGAGCAGGTTCTCTGAAAATATAGACAAGATAGACAAACCTTTAACCAGACTCATCAAAAAAAAAAGAGAGAGGACCCAAATAAATAAAATCAGAAATGAAAAAGGAAAGGTAAGAACTGATATCACAGAAACAGAAACACAGTAACGTGCATTACTGAGCATTTGACATGTGGCTAGTGCAACTGAGCAACTGAATTTTTAATTTTATTTAATTTGAATCTGATAATACCACTTATGTGGTGTTATGTTCTTCCCAGGAGATCTGAGTGTATTCTTTTGTGACACTAGTAGTCATTGCACTGTTTTATTTATTTAATTTATCTAGCAACATGTGACTAGTAACTACCATGTTGGATAATATCGATCTAAACAATGAACCAATGACTGCTAGTATCACAAAAGGAGACATCCAGATACCATAAGTCTCCTGATAGAAGAACACAACACCATCTACGTGGTCTTGTCAAAAATTGAAACTGAAGCTGATCAAGTCTCTACATTCAATTACTAATTTGCAAGGCATTATAGCAGAACATATTAAATACCACACAGATGTATTGCCAAAATCCAGGCTATAGGATAATTTATTAAGCAATACAATTTCTTCAACAAATAAATTGCAAGGAAAAATAAGGAGAACTGAAAGAAACTATAGATTTAAGAGACTTAAATAACACCAAGTAATAACAATGTATGAACGTTACTTGGCTCCAGATCCAAACAAAAGTTTAAAAAAAGAACTATTACATTTCTGAAACAGTTGAAATTGTGAATACTGACTGGATATTAGATTTTAAAAATTTATTAATTGTTTAGGTTGGAGTTATATTTTTGAAAAGGGGTTTATTTTTTAGGAACACTTACTGAAATATCTGAGTAAAATGTTATAATGTCTGGAATTTGCTTCAAAAATAATACAGGAACCAATTTAGAATACTAGAATGGCTATTTTTTTTTTAAACATAAAATGTGTTGGAGAGGGTGAGGAGGAATCAAAAACCCTCACGCATTACTGGTAGTAGCAGTCAATGGTACAGCCACTGTGGAAAATGGCCTGGCAGCTCCTCAAAAAGTTAAACATAGAACTACCATAGGATCCAGCAGTTCCACTTCTGGGTATATACCCAAAAGAATTAAAAGCAGAGACTCAAACAGATATTTGTACACTCACGTTCATAAAAACATTATTTGTAATAGCCAAAAGGTGAACATAACCCATGTCCTTTGACAGATGAATGTATAAACAAAGTATGGCATGTACAGACAATGGGATATTATTCACCCTTAAAATGGAAGGAAATTTTGACACATGCTGTAACACTTTTGAACCTTGAAGACATTATGTTAAGTTAAATAAGCAAGTAACAAAAGGATAAATATGGCATGATTCAATTTATATGAGGTAGCTAGAGTAGTCAAATTCATAGAGGTAGAAAGTACATTTTCCTGGTGGTTCCCAGGGGTGGCTGGGGAGAAATTTGAATAGAGTTATTGTTTAATGGATTGGGAGTTTCAGTTTGGGAAGATTAAAAAGTCCTACAGAAGTATGATGGAGTCAGTTGCACAAGAATTGGAATACATTTCATTCTAAAGAACAGTACACTTAAAAATGATTATAATAGTAAACTTTATGTTATGTATCTTTTACTATTAATAATAATAATAAAAGGGGGGACAAGCAGGTGGGACACAGGTGGAATTATACGGCTGTGAGTTGATAGTTGAAGCTGGGTGATGAAGGTATATGAGGATTCATTGCACTCTTTGCTCTACTTCTTTATATATTTGAAATTTCCATAATAAAACACTTTCCTATCAAAACAAAATTTACATCAACATACAAGAAAATTCAACCTAAAAGAAAAAAACCTAAAACAGAAACATGGCTAATAATACTCAATCAGAAAAAAATGTTATCACAGAGAAGATGAAAATTATGACCAAAAATTTTGTGTCAAATTACCACAGCCTAAGAAAGTTATCTAGCTAAGACCTCAATGAAGAGATGGGGAGTTGATGGGAAAAATAAGTCTTGAGCTAAAAATGCCAAGGAAGAAAATTCTCAGTTTAAAATGGCTTCCTCTGGAAACATACAATGGAAGGTGGAGGGGACTGCTGCATTTTCTTTTGGTTTCTACTACGTCTTGTAGAATTATTTCAGTCTTTAAACTATGTTTACATGGCATTTTTAAACACTGAATTTAAAATTTTAATGTGTATTTAATTTTTTTTTTTATTTATTTATTATTTATAGAGAAGGAAATGGAGTAAGAAAGACAGGGAGCAAAACATTGATGTGAGAGAGAAACATCGACTGGTTGCCTTTCAGACGTGCTCCAACCAGGAGCGAACCTGCAACCCAGGCACATGCCCTGACTAGGAATCAAATCAGCAACCATTCAGTTTGCGGGACAACACCCAACCAATAGAGCCACACCGGCCACAGCTAAATGTGTATTTTTTTCTTTTAAGGAGGTGGAGCCAAGACTCTGTGTCAAGGTTTTAAAACCTGTCCAACATCACACACCAAAAGTTAACTGTCACATTGACCTAATGCTTTTGCTTTGTTCTGTTACCCACATTTTAACTTTTCGGTTTCTCTTTGCTTTACCTTTTTATTGTTCACTTTTGGTTTGAGGGCACCTGCAGAACCACCTACTTGCGTTAGAAATGAACGCAATAGATTGGCTACCAAAAAGCTATCTACTGCCTCCTTCTGCCATACAATCCTTTGTCAGAGAGGTTGGAAATTTAAATACACATTCCCAGGCTCAATCCAGTGAGACATGGCTATGTAATATAATTCTGCACAGTGAGATTGCAAGAAAAGCATTCTCTCCCTAAATAAAAAGGCAGTGCTGCAAAAGAGAAAGCACTTGACTCTTTCACTTCCACTCTGCCCAACACAGGCATCAACTCAGGGTATGAAAGCACCAGAAGAGGGCAGAATAGAAAGAAAGGTTGAGAACACCTCATACCTGAGTGCACAAGGAAGCAGTCCTGGACATCTCCAAGTGTCTCCCTTTCCCGCTGATCCACCTCCTTGTGGGTGCAAACTCCTGAGTCAGTGCCCAACTTACAGGCCCTCTACACCTGGGACTCTCCCCTGGGGAAGCTTGGCAAGTTACTATTCCCTCAAAACTGTCTATGGCCAATTCCCTCTCTCTGCCTGCCCAGAAAACAAAAGCCATTCTTTCACATTCTACCTAACCCCACAAATGACAATACACCCTTAAGGTCCATGATTTCTACCAAAGTTAAGCCTTCTTGACATAGAAAGCAATTTTTTCACTCATTCTTCAATAATTTTTCTTTCAAGTACAGCGTACCCTTCCACAGTCATATTTTAGTCAAAAGTATTATCCAGTCAAGCTTCAGGGGCTATGGTAAGAGTATATTTATCTCCAGGTGCCAAAATATGTTTGTTTATTGATCTTCTATCCAGTCACAGATTTTTGCAAATTGAAATTGTATAAAGGAAAAAGAATAGAAACTATATATATAATTAAATACATCTGTACATATATTTATATATTAATGTAAATATATCTGTATATTACATCTACATAATATATTTAGAAATATAAGCCAAATAGTCAATATATAAAAATAAATAAAACTTATAGACAACAAACCAAAATCTACAGGACACAGTGAAAGCAGTCCTGAGAGGGGAGTTTATAGCATTATACAGGCCTACCTCAAAAAGCGATAAAAATATCAAATAAATAATCTAACCCTATACCTAAAAGAACTAGAAAAAGAAACACAAACAAAGCCCAGAGTAAGTAGAAGGAAAAAATAATAAAAATCAGAGTGGAAATAAATGACAAAGTGACTGAAAAAAACAATACAAAAGATCAATGAAACCAAGAGCAGGTTCTCTGAAAATATAGACAAGATAGACAAACCTTTAACCAGACTCATCAAGAAAAAAAGAGAGAGGACCCAAATAAATAAAATCAGAAATGAAAAAAGGAAAAGTAAGAACTGATATCACAGAAATACAAAGGATTGTAAGAAAATACTATAAATAACTATATGCCAACAAATTGGACAACCTGAGGAAAATGGGCAAATTTCTAGAAACATACGGTCTTCCAAAATTAAATGAGGATCAGAAAACCTGACTAGATTGATTACAGCTAATAAAATTGAAGCAGCAGTCAAAAAAAACTCTCAGCAACTAGGTGGCATCACAGGAAAATTTTACCAAACATTCAAAAAAAAAAAAAATTAACCCCTATCCTCCTGAAACTATTCCCAAAAATTCAAGAGGAGGAAAAGACTTCCAAGCTCTTTATTACAAACCCAGTGTTATCCTAATTCCAAAACCAGACCAAGACACTACAAAGAAAGAAAGCTAGAGGCCAATATCCCTGATAAACATAGATGCTAAAATCCTCAAGAAAATATTGGCAAACCAAATCCAGCAATACATTAAAAAGATCATGCATCATGATCAAGTGGGATTTATTCTGAGGATACAAGAATGGCACAATATTCACAAATCAATAAATGTGATACATCATATAAACAAAATGAAAGATAAAAATCACATGATCATATCAATAGATGTAGAAAAAAACATTTAATAAAATCCAGCACCCATTTATGATAAAAACTCTCAGCCAAGTGGAAATACAGGGATCAAACCTCAACATAATAAAGGCCATATAGAAAAAGCCTACTACCAAACACATTCAATAAGCAAAAATTAAAAGTGTTTCCCTTACGATCAGGAACGAGACAGATATGTCTGCTTCTGCCACCCTTATTCAACATAGTACTGGACATTCTAGCCATAGCAATAAGACAAGAAGAAGAAATAAAAGGCATCCCAATTGGAAAGAAGGAAGTAAAAGGCTCATTATTCACAGATGACATGATATTGTATGTAGAAATCCTAAAGACTCCACCAAAAAATTACAAGATCCAATAAATGAATTCGGCAAAGTACCAGGATACAAAATCAATATTCAGAAGTCAGTGGCATTTTTATACACCAATAATGAACTATCAGAAAGATAAATTAAGAAAACCCCACTCACTACTGCAATAACAACAAAAGATAAGGTACCTAGGAATAAATTTAAGGGAGATAAAAGACCTGTACTCAAAAAACTATAGGCTATTGAAGAAAGAAATTGAGAAAGGTACAAATAAGTGGAAGTATATACCATGTTCAGGGATTGGAAGAAATAACCTCATTAAAATGTCTATACTACCCAAAGCAATCTATAAATCAATGCAATTCCTATTAAAATATCACAGATTTTTATGAAGTGAAATTGTATAAAGGAAATGCCATATTTCAAAGATCCAGAGCAAATGTTTCAAAAATTTATGTGGAACCAAAAAAGACCCCAAATAGCCTTAGCAATCTTGGCGAAGAAGAACAAAGTTGGAGGGATCACAATGCCTGATATCTATAAGGCCACTGTAATCAAAACAGCCTGGTATAAAAATAGACACATAGATCAATGGAATAGAATAGAGAGCCAAGAAACAGGCCCACATCTTTATGGTCAATTAATATTTGACAAAGGAGGCAAGAGCAAATACTGGAGTCAAGACAGTCTCTTCAATAAATGGTGTTGGGGAAATTGGATAGGCACATGCAAAAAAATGAATTAGACCACCAACTTACACCATACACAAGAATAAACTCAAAATGGATAAAAGACTTAAATGTAAGTCATAAAATAATGAAAATCCTAGCAGAAAACATAGCCAGTAAAATCTCAGACATCTCTTGAAGCAATATTTTTGCCAATATATCTCCTGGGGCAAGGGAAATAAAGGAAGAAATAAATAAATAAACATTTAACTTAAAATCTTCTGTACAACAAAAGAAAATGTCAGCCAAAATAAAACGGGAACCCGCTATATGGGAGAACATATCTCCCAATGATGCAATGCACAAGGGTTTAATCTCCAAAATATGTAAAGACCTTACCCAACTCAACACCAGGAAGACAAACAATCCTATTTAAAAGACGAGCAAAGGACCTGAATAGAGACTTCTCCAAAGAGGACATACAGATGGACCATATGCGTATGAAAATACACTTAACATCACTAACCAGCAGAGATATGTAAATTAAAACTACAATGAGATACCATCTCACACCTGCCAAAATCAATAAATCAACAAGTGACAAGTGTTGCTGAGGATGTGGGAAGAAGGGAAACCCTAGTGCACTGTTGGTGGGAATGCAGACTGGTGCAGCCACTGTGGAAAACAGTATGAAGTTTCCTTAGAAAATTAAAAATTGAACAGCCCCAGTCAAGACGGAGGCACAGGTAGATACACTTTGTCTCCTCGCACAACCAAAAGTAGGAAAACAACAAATTTAAAAACAAAAAATAACCAGAACTGCCTAAAAATCTAACTGTATGGAAGTCCAACCAAAGACTTAAAGAAGAAACATTCATTCACACTGGTAGGAGGAGTAGAGGTGGGCAGCTTGGGAGGAGAGGATGCATGGCAAGACAGTGGCTAGTGGACCGGGAGGTCCCACATTTGCATGCAGATAAACTGGGAGGAACAACTGGGGAGTAAGAGAGAGACCGCACAATCCAGGGTTCCAGTGCAGAAAAGAAAGCCTCAAAACCTCTCCCAGTAAAAACCTGTAGGGTTTCCGGAGGCAGGAGAAACTGCCAGTCTCATAGGAGAGTTCATTTGAGAGACCCACAGGTTCCTAGAACATACACAAACCCACCCGTCCGTGAATCAGTACCAGAAGGGCCCAATTTGCTTGTGGGAAGCAGGGGAAGCAACTGAGAGCTGGTAAGAACCAAGCAAGCAGCATTGTTCCCTCTCAGACACCTCCCCTACATACAGTGCCACAGGAAGTGACATGAGTTGCCCACCCTGGTGATTACCTAAGGCTCTGCCCCTCAAACATAATAGGTGCACCAAAACAAAAAAAAATATGGCCCAAATGAAAGAATAGATCAAAGCTCCTAAACTGAACTAAGGAATGAAGAGATAGCCAACCTAACAGATGCAGAGTTCAAAACACTGGTAATCTGGCTCACAGAAATTGTTTAGTATGGTTGCAAAATGGAGGAAAAAGTGAAGTGAAATAAAGCAAAATATACAGGGAACCAACAGTGAAGGAAAGGAAACTGGGACTCAAATCAACAATTTGGAGCAGAAGGAGGAAATAAACATTCAACCAGAACAGAATGAAGAATGAAGAATTTTTAAAAAATGAGGAGAGGCTGAGGAACCTCTAAGACAACTTTAAATGCTCCAACATCCAAATTATAGGGGTACCAGAAGGAGAAGAGGAAGAGAAAGAAATTGAAAACTTATTTGTTAAAATAATGAAGGAGAACTTCCCCAGTCTGGCAAAGGAAATGGACTTGCAGGAAGCCCAGGAAGCTCAGAGGGTCCCAAAGAAGTTGGACCCAAGGAAGCACACACCAAGGCACATCATCATTACATTACCCAACATTAAAGTTAAGGAGAGAATCTTAAAAGCAGCAAGAGAAAAGGAGACAGTTACCTATAAAGGAGTTCCTGTAAGACTATCAGCTGATTTCTCAAAAGAAACTTTACAGGCAAGAAAGGGCTGGAAAGAAGTACTCAAAGTCACAAAAGGCAAGGGCCTACATCCAAGATTACTCTATCCAGCAAAGCTATCATTTAGAATGGAAGGGCCGATAAAGTGCTTCCCAGATAAATTAAAGTTAAAGGAGTTCATTATCGCCAAGCCCTTATTACATGAAATGTTAAAGGGACTTATCTGAGAAAAAGAAGATGATCAAAAATATGAACAGTAAAATGACAGACTCACAACTATCAAGAATGTCTAAAAAAATAAAAGCAAACAACTAGAACAGTAACAGAATCACAGAAATGGGGATCACATGGAGGGTTATCAGCGGGGAGGGGGAGGGTGGAGAATGGGGGAAAAGGTACAGGGCAGGGAATAAGAAGCATAAATGGTAGGCACAAAATAGACAGGGGGAGATTAAGAATAGTATAGGAAAGGAAGAAGACAAAGAACTAATATGTATGACCCATGGACATGAATTAAGGAAGGGAATGCTGGTGGGAGGGGAGAGGACAGAGGGAAATAAAGGGGAGAAAAAAATGGGACAACTGTAACAGTATAATCAATAAAATATTTTTTAAATTAATTAATTAATTTTAAAAAATAAAAATGGAACTGCCTTATGACCCAGCAATCCCACTTCTGGGAATATATCCTAAGAATCTGAAACACCAACCAGAAAGAATATATGCACCCCTATATTCATTGCAGCATCATTTATGATAGCCAAGATCTGGAAACAGCTGAAGTGCCCTCAGTGGATGAGGGGATAAAAAAATGTGGTACACTTATACAATGGAATACCATGCAGCCATATAAAAGAAGGAACTCTTCTATTTCATGACAGCATGGATGGACCTGGAGATTATTATGGTAAGTGAAATAAGCCAGTCAGAGAATGATAAATACCATATGATCTCACCTATATATGGAATCTAATGAACAAAATAAAACAATAAAAAAAAATAGCACCGGAAGGAAGGGGGTTAGGTGGACTAGATGAAAGAAGGTGAAGAAATTAGCCAAAGAACATATACACACAACCCATAGACACAGACAATAGTGAGGTGATGGCCCGAGGGAAAGGGAGTGTGGGGGCTGGGTGGAGGTGGGCAAAATGGAAGGAAAATGGGGACATCTGTGATAGTGTCAACAATAAAAATGAAGTTTAAAAAAGATCACAAGAGTACAAAAATAAAAATAAAAAGGACTTGAATCAGAAAAAAAATAGAAATTAATCATAAATATACCCACATCCCTGGGTTTGTGGCCCCTAATTTTACTCTTTGGTCACCCACCTCTGGACCTTAGACTTAATTCTGATATCTCATTCAGCCTGGTTTGATTTGCTTTTCCATGCGCTCCTCACCTCAAGACTCACACTGAGCCTGTGTTCATTCATCCACATTAAGCTCATTTTGGCTTCTGTTCCCCTCCCAGGGTGAGCTCATCCCAGCCACACAGTTGCTGCTCTTAGCTCCTTGCTTTCACAGGCACCAAATACACACTTTGGCCCTCAGAGGGCCTGTCGCCCCCCCACCACTACGACCGAGCTAGTCTTTTGTGTAGTCTCTCAGACAGAGATGATGTTTTCATTTTAGGTACGTTAAGAAATCAGATTTAATGAGGACTTCATTTCAGATGCTTCTTTTATTACTGAAATAATTTATTACTGCATACTGCCTTTTTTCTTTTTAATCCTCCCCTTTTTTTAAATTACCTAGGCATGACTCATGGATCAGGAACCGTCAGAATTTTATCTGATGGCCATCTTTATCCAGAATTCCTAGGCTTTAGCCAGGAGGTCGGCCTGCCAAGAGACAAAACAGATTGACTCAAGTATCCTGTCTACCCCCAAGAGTCAGAGAGTAACAGAAACTTAGTGAAGATGTCAGAGAAAAGGGCACATTCTCCTTTTGCAAAATTAAGGAAGAGCAGGGGTCCTCTTCAAAAATAAGATAGCATTCCTGTTTCCTTTTACAGAGGTATGACAACAAAAAAAGAGAATGAGAGCCACAGGGTTTCTGCACAAAAGATGGGCTACTGTCCTCAGCCACAGCCTTGTGAAAGGCCAGGACGAAAGCTTTCATCAGGAATGGAAAGTGCTGTGACACTCCGACTGTCCCTGCCACTCTCTGTTGTGCAGACAGATGGGCAGACTTCAGTGGGCTCATCTAAGAGTGCAGATGAAGTTGAGAAAAGCCTTACTGAGAAGGCCTTGTAGTTCCTTCTCTCATTTTCTTTTCGACTTAAAGACTGGGAACTATATAATAAGTTAAATTCCCCTTTGCTCTTGCGTCCATTACTATTCTCCCTCACTAGATATTTGATACTGTCTTCCAGGAGCAACCATCTTTGCTCCTGGGCAGATGGGCAGACTTCAGTGGGCTCATCTAAGAGTGCAGATGAAGTTGAGAAAGGCCTTACTGAGAAGGTCTTGTAGTTCCTTCTCTCATTTTCTTTTCGACTTAAAGACTGGGAACTATATAATAAGTTAAATTCCCCTTTGCTCTTGCGTCCATTACTATTCTCCCTCACTAGATATTTGATACTGTCTTCCAGGAGCAACCATCTTTGTAATTTAGAATGAATGCATCCTTCCACTCAATATTTTTACCAGTAAGGTTCAGTATATTTTTATGTATTAATTATCATTCTGTTTTCACCTTCTATAAACTGCCTCATGAGATCTTTCATCCAGTTTGCATTAGGTTGTTTTTTTCTTACAGATTTGTAGAAACTTTGTATATTACAAATTGTTGTCTTAGCAATATAACTTAGAAATATCTTCCTTGGCCTCTTGTTTTTGTTTGTTCCCTTTGTGGGACAGAAGGTTTTAATTATGATGTGGGCAAATTTATCAGACTTTCACTTTATGAGTTGTGCTTATCTGTCTTCTGTTAAAAAAAAAGATCATCTCTTCCTACCGCAAAGTCATAAAGATATTCCCCTATAAATTTTAAAGCAGTTTTAAAGGTTTATTTTTCACATTTAGGTTTTAATCCATTCAAAATTTTTCTTTATGTATGGTGTGAGAAAGGCACCTAATTTTACTTCTCCATATGAATCCACTGTCCCAACACAAGTATTAAATAACGAATCTTTCTTCCCCTGATTTACATTGCCAGCTGAGCAGAATTTTCTAGTTCTTCAATATCCTTTCTCCATTTTCTTCTACAGTAGTAGAATTTTTAGCAGGAAACATGGGCATCCAGAGTTAACTGCATTTTCCAGGCTTACTTGCAGCTGGGTGTGGCCACGTCCTGGCTAATGAGTTGTTAGTTGAAGTAGGGTGTGCACCCTTCCGGAAGTGTCCTCGAAGGGAGGAGACATGCCTTTTCCCATTCTTAGCATCTGTCCTTCTGGTGGAATACAGACATGTTGACTGGAGCTGGAGGGGCCATCCTGAGCCATTAGCTGAGTTTAGAAAAGCAGGCTATGCAGTTGAGTAAGGTGTTAGAGGTCTAGGTCCCTGGCTTCCTCCGAACTAATAGGTGAGAAATAAACACCTGTCTTGATTGAGCCATTGCTATTCTGTTATCTGTCACTCACAGAAAGAAATTCTAATATATATCACATTTATATCAATTTGCCATAAATGTTTCAATCTTTTTATCAATTCTCATTTCTCTTCTATTGATTCGTCTATCTTGGGCTAGACACCATATGCTTTAATTAATACAATTTTATATTGTTTTGATGTTTAATAGGTAAATTGCTTCTCCTAGTTCCTTTTCAGAATTGTTTTTGGCTGTTCTTTGACTATAATTCCTCCACATGAACTTTAGGATTAGTCTAGTTTCAGGGGGGAAAGCATGATGGTACTTTTTTCTTTGAATTTCACTTAATTTATAGATTAATATAGGGAGCATCAATACCATTATGAAACTCAATGTTCCCATACAAGGACATAGTATGTTTTTACATTCTACAATAACATTTTGTACTTCTTCTCCATAAAGATCTGCATATCCTTTGTCACATTTATAGTCTTCAATGTTATGATAAATGGTATTTTTATTGCATTACCTAATGGATTACTGATGCTAAAAAGATACCATTATTTTATAAAATATATTTTATTGATTATGCTATTATACTTGTCCCAATTTGCCCCCCTTGCCCCCCTCCACCTGGTACCCCCCTATTCCCTCCAGCAATCCCCACCTCCTTAGTTCATGTCCATGCATCATGCAAATAAGTTCTTTGGCTACTCTATTTCCTATGCTGTTCTTAACATCCCCCTGTCTATTTTGTATCTACCAATTTGTACTTCTTAATCCCTGTACCTTTTCCCCCATTCTCCTCCTTTCTGCTCCCAGTTGATAACCCCCCAAATGATCTCCATATCTATCATTCTGTGTCTATTCTGATTGTTTGCTTAGTGTGTTTTTTGATTCAGTTGTTGATAGCTGTGCATTTGTTGCCATTTTAACATTCATAGTTTTGATTTTTTTTTCTTATATCATTCCTTTTAACATTTCATATAATAATGGCTTGGTGATGATGAACTCCTTTAGTTTTACCTTTCTGGGAAGCATTTTATCTCCCCTTCAATTCTAAATGATAGCTTTGCTGGATAGAGTAATCTAGGTTGCAGGTCCTTGCTTTTCATCACTTTGAATACTTCTTTCCAGTCCCTTCTAGCCTGGAAACCATCTTTTGAGAAATCAACTGACAGTCTTATGGGAACTCCTTTGTAAGTAACTCTCCATTTTTCTCTTGCTGCTGCTTTTAAGATTCTCTCTTTATTTTTCACCTTTTGCATTTTAATTATGGTGTGTCTTGGTGTGGTCCTCTTTGGGTCCAACTTGTTTGGGACTCTCTGTGCTTCCTGGACGTGTATGTCTATTTCCTCCACCAAATTAGGAAAATTCTTTCATTATTTTTTCAAATAAGTTTCCAATATCTTGCTCTTCTTCTTCTCCTTCTGGTACCCCTATGATTCAAATGTTGGTACATTTGGAGATGTCCCAGAGGCTCCTTATTCTATTCTTGTTTTTGTTTTTTTAATTAATTATTTTTCTTCTTGCTGTTCTGTTTGAATGCTTTTTTCTTACTTATGTTTCAAATCATTGATTTGAATCTCAGCTTCACCCACTCCACTGTTGGTTCCCTGTGGATTTTTCTTTATTTCACTTAATGCAAACTTTATTTCTGCCTGGGTCCTTTTTATGCTGTTGTAGTACCTGATAATTTCTTTGAGCATTCTGATAACCAGCATT
The DNA here is from genome assembly GCA_004026545.1 of Mormoops blainvillei. Lineage (NCBI taxonomy): Eukaryota > Metazoa > Chordata > Mammalia > Chiroptera > Mormoopidae > Mormoops > Mormoops blainvillei. The sequence continues at coordinate 71,574 of PVJD01003720.1, read as the reverse complement.
TTGGACTCTGCATCTAATAGGTTGCTTATGTCCATTTCATTTAGTTCTTCTCCTGGAGTTTTGTTCTGTTCTTCCATTTGAGCCATATTTCTTTGTCTCCTCAATTTGGCAACCTCCCTGTGTTTGTTTCCGTGTATTTGGTAGAGTTGCTTTGACTCCCTATCTTAGTAGCATGGCCTATTATAGAAAAGGCATCTGTAAATTGTGTGGGGCAGAGCCTTAGTTCATCCCAGAGGGGGCAAGCTGTTTCACTGCTTTGTGGCCCTGTATGGTGGAGGGCTCACAGAGGGGACAATGATGCCGCCTGGCCTCTGTAGAGTGCCTGGGAAGAAGCTGTCTCCTAGCACTCACCCCTTGCCAGTCACTTCTCTTTCTCCCCTTCTCGCCTCTTGTTCCCTTCCAGCTGTTGCTCTGGTGCTGAATCCCAGAGGGAACAGGTCTATGTGAGTCCTAAGTCCATTGCAGGCCCTTTAAGAGAAGTCTCTTGAGAATCCCAGTTTCTTCAGCTACCCCAACCCTTTCTGGTTTTTATAGCCAGAAGTTACGGGGACTTATCTTCCTGGTACTAGAACCCTGGGCTGTGTGGTCTGGTCTGGGGCTGGGATCACTCACTCCTGAAGTATCCCTCCCAATGTTTATCCACCGCACAAGAATGTGGGACCACCCATTCCACTACTTCTCTGCACTTTCCATGCCTTCCACACCTCCGCATCTCAGTTCCTCCTACCCATCTAGATGAATATGGCTTCTTTAAATCCTTGGTTGTCAGATTTCCATACAGCTCAATTTTCTGACAAATCTGGGTGTTATTTGTTTAGTAGTCTAATTGTAATTTTTGCTGCAGTTGTGCACAGAGGCAAAGCGTGTTTACCTATGCCTCCATCTTGGCTGGAAGTCCAGGATACCATTAATTTTTGTATGTGATCTTGTATTCAGTAACCCTTCTGAACTCATTAGTTCTGAGAGTCTGTCTGCAGAGTCTCTCAAATTTTCTATTAATTAGTTTCCATCAAGCAACCAATCAGGCATGAAAAAAGTAGAGTTGAATTGACCTGATGGTGATAGCATCAAGAATCTTGAAACAGAAGAGTTACATAGGCAAAAAGTTTGAGTGCTGACAGTAGAGACTAATCAGTAATGTGGTGACTGGACTAAGGCAGAATTGGAATTCTGCATCAGGTATAACCTAGCACACCTCAGAGAGATTTGCTAGCACTGGAGCCAGAGGTAGGGCCATGAATCAAGAGCTGGGTGGAGGGAGGAAGGGCAGTGTTAGGTCTGGGAAGATTCAAGCATCAGAGGCAGTAACTGAGCCAGACAACAACATTGCTAGCCTGGAGATCATTTAAGGCAGGTCATTTTGTGCCAAAAATAGATTTTGTCAAATCTGAAGAAACATGGGGGCAAAATGTATATCTTAACTGAGAATATGGATGACACTGTTGGAGTCAGTATCACTGTGAAGCAGGAAGGAGTATGCTGAAAGATAAAAGAACTGGGTCCCAAACAGGGATGGACCACTGGAAGTTAATTTAGACTGAAACCTTTCAGCTTCTCATAAACACTGAAAGAGGAGGTAATTTTGTTGGGCTACAGTGTATCTCTCCAGGGACTTTAGTTAATGAACCCTTCTTTACAATTCCTATCACCACTCCTGGTATTTTTAAATTTTCATTACAGGATTCTATGAGTTTTCCAAAAGGACTAAAAATTTTAGACTGTGACTCGTCTGAGTTCTAGATGTCTATCTAGGGGGCCCTGGAATCACATCAAGGTGGTTAGAAAAAGCAGCTCTATTATCCGAGATAGGACCCTTAGTCTTTTGTGTTTGAAGGTCAAAAAGCAGAAATGAGGGGAATAATTGGGGCTACAGGTCCATAATGTGACAGATGGCTGATTCATCCAGATGGCACTCTGAATCCAGAAAAATCGTGATGTAAATGGTTTTATCATCATGCTTGGGGCCAGAGAAGCCGACATAAAACACTGTGGTTTCCTAGGGTGCTGCCATTCTGCACCAGCCTGCCACCTAGTGCTCAGAGGAATTGATGCAACACGTTCCAGGAGTCACCACATGATCCATACGCAGTCATGTGCCCCTTAAGGAACATTCTGAGAAATGAGTGCTTATGCCAATTTTGTCCTTGCGTGACCACCATGGGGTGTATTCTACACGAACCTAGATGGTATAGCGTACACACCTTGGCCATATGACATAGCCTATTGCTCCTAGGCTACAACTAGTAGAGCATGTTTTGTACAAAATAAGATTAAATCAAGTGCAAGAGAAAATGATGCAATCAAGATGTATGAGGCTGCTAGCAGCTAACATGACATACTGTTTGCAGCAAACTATTTTTAATAAGGAGAAAGAGTACACTCTAAAATATGGATAAAAAGCAGTGTGATAAATACACAAACCAGTAAAATAGGTGTTTGTTATCATTATCAAGCATTATATACTATACATAACTGCACATGCTATACTTTTATATAACTGACAGCACAGTAGGTTTGTTTACACCAGCATCACCACAAATGCATGAGTTATGCATTGCGCTACAATGATAGGACAGCTACGACACCACTGAGAAATGAGAATTTTTCAGTTCCAATGTAATCTTACGGGACCACTGTTGTATATGCAGTCAATCTTTGACCCAAACATCATTAAATGGCACATGACTGCATAGCCTCATTCTTTTCTGTGCCAGTAAAAGTGGACATTTACTGGGTCAAACCAAGGTGGAGAGGGAAGAAAATATCCCTGCTATGATGACAGTAGCAAAAGACTCATTGATAAAATTATTATAAAAAGATGTTTCTAATTATAAAAAAATATTCTGACATTTGTTATATGATTAGGAGTCTACCAAACACAACTATTTCAATGTCGCTTACTTTAATAGTCATCAGTGAAATGGACCATCTATAACCTCAGTTTATACCACAGTTAGATGATTGGTTTAGCCACGTAGACTGCTTGGAAGGACATGACCATAGACCACAGGGATTTCAGGCTTACCATCCTGATTGTGAATAGCCTTGTAGATACCACTGTGTACAAAAGAATTTCACTTCACCTCAAGAAAAACTGAAGATAACTTCAGCTCAGTGCCAACCTTAACCTCAAAGCCACCCATCTTAAAAATACCTTTCACTTGTACTCCCTGAAGAACAAGTTCTCCAGAGCCTGAACGTAAGATTAGGTTACTTACTCTAAAAGAGTTTCCATTGCACTTAAACATTTGCTGTGAAAAGAGGTTACTCCGGGCTAACAAGGATTCTCAGGGTAGACCTGAATGATCTACCAAATTCAGGTGCCTCCACAAATGGTAGCTATGGAGGACAGCAAATCACCAGGCAAAATCTGAAGCAGTGCTGAGTAACAATATCAGGCCCAGGCCTTAAATTTGGAGCCCTGTGCAAACAAAATCATCCATGGTAGGGACAATTCGTGGCCCATTTATAGCTTCACCTCTAATTTATATGCACTCAAAAGGCATCATCAACCCAAAACTCCATGATGATGCTACTCTCTGATTTGGAATTAATCAGGGCTACAATCTGATATATGGGGGTTGTGTTCATTTTCATTTTTATTCGTCTTGGTTTTGGTCTAGAAATGGTTTCTACTTTTGTTGACTGGAAACCATATTAAAATAAGCCCACTATAGCCTAATGCTCAGTAACAAAACTGATCTTACATGTTTGGAAGAAAAATTGTGTGAAGAGGAAAATGCACTTGAAGGGGTGCGGGCATCTCTCTTCTCCATGGTCTAAGGAAAGGGAAAGGAAGACAACATTTCATGGAACACGTGTTCCAGGCATTTTGCCATCTGGTATATTACTTAAACCTCAGACAAACTTTTGAACTTAAGAAGATAGCACGTAGTACCTTCCTCTACCACATACCATCTATGTCCATGAGCAAAATATATACCACCTCCAAGCCTCAAGGTCCTCACCTGTGAAATGGGTGCAGCACCTCAGAGAGAGCCATGAGTATTAAGTGAGATGAGGAATCTAACTACAGAATAATCACACAAATTACCACAGTAGCTATTAAACTAAAGCCAGGTATTAATTCCATCTCATAGATGATAAAAATATCAGTTCTAAAATTTTTTTAACCCACTACAAGTTTTAAAAAAACGAGAGGAATACTATATCAAAAATCTACATTTAGAGTTATATCCGGAAACCATAATGGCTATTGTTCCATTTATTACCATAGAGAGTAAAAGAAGTGCTAATACATTTCCAAAATCTACTTTCAGATGACTCAGGTTTGTTTGGGGTTTTTATGCATACTAGTTTTATGATGAACTATTAGGAAAAAATTTACCTTTTTTCTACCTTTCCCCTGCTCCTGTCAGAAAGTTTTAAATGTTCCTAAAATTTGAGGAAATAATTTGCTAGTATGATCTTGTTCCCCCAAGATAGCTAAAACTCCCTCCAGCAATTTTATTCATCACCATAAGGATCCAATTATACGGATGCAGGGTTTCTTTAGGCAACACTGAAGTCTCAAGTACATTTCTGTGACGTGCTCCCATTTGAACTTACACACAGCCCAGATTACTAAATGTTAGCAAATTAACACACATGAGCCCCAGTCAGGAGACAGCAGGGAACTGCTTCCCTTATTTACAATGGGGTAAAGAATTTAAGAGACTCGTTATGTGCAGGAATCAGTCTGAGTGGCACCAGCAGTTTTGCCTACACTGAAGAAAAATTTCTATAGAAATACTAGACATCTTGAAAAAAAAATTGTCAATGCAAAAAAAAATTTTGACAAGGGACATTTGATGATAATACAGTAAATTATAGGTTTTGATTTTCATTAAATGAAATCTTTATTTTTTAAGTAATTTGTAACTTCCAAGCAAATAAAATGTATATTTTTCTTAAACACAGAAAGTTTACTTTTTAAAAGAGATTTTATTTTATTTTATTTTTTATTTTTAGGGAGAGGGGAAGGGAAGGAGACAGAGAGGGAGAAACATCCATCATAGAAAGACTGATCAGTTGCCTCTTGCGGCAGCCCCCACCTCCCCCACACATGCCCCCTCAACCCAGTCATGTGCCCTGACCAGACAGAAATCAAACCAGCAACCCCTCAGTTCACAGGCCACTGCTCAACCCACTGAGCCACCCCAGCCAGGATGAAAGTTTACTTCTTAATAATTCAATTTTCAATCTGTTATGTGCATCAGTCCATAGATCACCAACAACACCGACAGTACCTTTCACATTATCATTTAAAACACAGGAATTAAAAGAGTAATAAACAATAAGGCAGTAGATCCTTTACTAAAAAATAAAAATTTCTGCCCTGGTCACATGGCCCAGTTGGTTGGAGCATGTCCTGTACACCAAAGGGTGCAGGTTCAATTCCCAGTCAGGGCACATCCCTAAGTTGCAGGTTTGATTCCCTGTCAGAGTGCATACAGGAGACAACTGATCGATGTTTCTCTCTTGCTCTCGCTCTCGCTCTCGCTCTCGCTCTCTCCCCACACACACATACTTCCTCTCTCTCTAAAATTAATAAACATATTCTCAGGTGAAGATTTTTTAAAAATCTATTAGTCAAGATAAGTTGTTGCCTCAAGGAACAGGAACATCATGACCAAGACATCCCCTATAAGTCAGAAAGTAAAATGCTCTGCTAGAACCCCCTCTAGTCTATTTTAAATCAGATGCTTCCCTGGAGCTTTCATTGTTCCTGAAGAGAGCCAAAACATGGCTTCTCCAAAATGTAAACTTAGCCAAAGCATCTTAGAAAGTTATATTTTCAAAATGACACCACTGAATAGAATTAAAAAGCCTCAACTCTGCATCACCAGAGCTCTTTTTAAAAAACTTTTTAAGAAATATTTTATTTATTTATTTTTAGAGAAAGGGGAAGAGAGGAAGAAAGAGGGGGAGAGAAATATCAATGTGTGGTTGCCTCTCCTCACATGCTGTCTACTGGGGACCTGGCCCGCAACCCAGGCATGTGCCCTGACTGGGAATCCAACTGCGGACTCTTTGGTTCACAGGCCGGCACTCAATCCACTGAGCCACACCAGCCAGGTCCACCAGGAGTTTTTTTCAATCCTATCAGTTAACATAAAATCAGACAAATTATACAAAAAGAAACTTGTTAGCTAAAATGTGTGAGGGATCTCAAAAAAATATTATGCATGTTTAAGAAAAATATCTTGAAATAGTAAACTTAAGTGTAATATGTAAACTACAGTAGAATTTTAAGGTCTTTCTACGCAATGGGATTTTTTTGTGTGTTCTCCTTCACACATGAAGAAGATACTTAACCTCCATCAAAAGGGCATGTACTTTACACATTATGATTCCGTCAGATTGTGGAAAATTCTACAAAATAAATGGCCAGGTTCATTAACAAATAAAGGCATAGCAAGGCAAGAAAGGAATAAAGATGTTGTAGGTTTAAAGAGACTTAGAAGCTCAGCATCTTTGAGATAGCACCACATACTTATGAAAATGACTAAACCCCAAAATACTCTAAATACTGGTGAGGATATAGAGCAACAGGAACTCTTATTCATTGCTGGTGGGGATGTAAAATGGTACAGCCAATTTAGAAAACAGTTTGGTGATTTCTTATAAAATGAAACATCCTCTTATCACATGATCCAACATTATGCTCCCAAGTATTTATCTAAATGAGTTTAAAAAAAAGAAAAGACAACTTATGTCCACACAAAAACACACAAATGTCCGTAACAGCTTTATTCATATTTGCCAAAACTTGGAAGCAACCAGGATGTCCTTCAGTAGGTAAATGTTTAAACAAATTGTGGTACACCCATGCAATGGAATAATATTCAACTATTAAAGGAAATGAGTCATCAAGCCACAAAAAACACACAAAGGAAACAAATGCTTATTGCTAATGAAAGAAGCCAGCATGAAAAGCCTCCATACTATATAAATGCAAATGCATGACATTTTGGGAAAGGCCAAACTGTAGAGAAAGTAAAAGGATCATTGGTTGCCAGGGGAGGGAAGGCTAGGTGGATGGAGCATGGGGGATTCTTAGGGCAGAGAATCTATTCTTCATGATACCTTAATGATGAACACACACCATCACGCTTTTGGCAAAACCCATAAAACTGTACAATATAAAGAGTGTGATGTAAAGCTATGGCCTTTAGTTGATAGCCATATATCCATATTGGTTCATCAGTTAACAAATGTACCACATGACTGCACCAGTGTAAGACGTTAATAACAGGGGAAACTGGAGGGGTGGGGACAGATTATATGGGAACTGCCTATACTTTCTTTTTAATTTTTCTGTAAACCTAAAACTGCTCTAAGAAATAAAATCTATTAATTAATGTTTTTTTTAAAAAGAGAGAGAGACTATTAGAGATATATGAACCAATTTAAATCAAACCTATTTTGGATCCTGATTCTAACAAATTAACTGTAAAAAGACATCTTCGAGACAATTAGAGAAATTTGAACATGGATGAGTAGTTTAATATTAATGAATTACTATATAATTTGTTTGATTTGATAATGGCATCGTTATTTTTAAGCCTTTACCTGAGATGTATGAAATGTCTGGAATTTGCTTTAAAATAGTCCAATGATGGCTATGGGGGAAGGAGGAATCATGCAAAATTGGAAATGGATGAAACAAATTTGGCAAAATATTGACAATCATCAGAATCAAGTAAATAGTCAATACTGCTTTACTTTTCTATTCTCTCTACTTTTGGACATGTTTGAAATTTTTCATAATGAAAAGTTCTTTCTAAGACATGTGCTTTGAAATGTTTTTGAAGGATTGTACTGATCTGTTTCCCTCATGACTAAAGGGCATAAGAAACTGGATTAGAACACAATCTAGGGTTTCAGGTAGGACCACCTGCTGTACAGTTACGAAGGGGACAGTGTGGGGAATGACAGGGTTTTGACCAGGTAGTAATCAGAATTTCTTTCTTTTTAATGTACCAGCAGTCTAATCCAGAGGTAATTTCCTTAAACCTGCACCATAGCTTTCAATTTACAAATTCTCTTACCTAAGAAATCAGAAAAAAAAAAAAGCCAACAATAAAAAACACAATGACTCAGAGATATAATTGAAGCTAACACTGAAAGCCTCTTCTAAGCTACAAAAGTTGTGATAGTTTTAATTTCCTTAGACCTATATAATAGCAACCAGTTTACTCATTCTGTGCCCAAGTAATCAGAAAATGTCAACAATGCAACACAATGAAAGTTGTCACAAGTAACCAGGCCATCAGACCTATCCCAGTCCAAACTTGCAGCATTTTCAGACAGCCCTCTAAGTATGGGCTGGGATTGAGTGTTGTTTTCCAAAATATCCTCCCCAGGCCATTTGGAACTTTTTAGGACAAAATGTCATCAAAAGCTATTTGATCCTTGTTTTTTGGCATTCCATGTCTACCTGCCTTCTAACCCTCTTGGGGTCCCCATTTCCAACCCTCTGCCAGCCCCTTACACTTAGTAGGACCTGGCCTCCTTAGTTCTATCCCTATGCGCTCTCCAGCATACCAATTAGCTCTCATCCTCAGGTCCTTCCTATTGATGGTGGGTTTAGATGGTGGACTAAACACCTAAGCCAAGCAAATTTTAGCCACCCGTGAATGAGGAATTACATAGGCAGTATGGAAAGCATGTGGGGTTTGGAGTAAGACATATACTTTTCAATCCTTGTGCTTAATCAAGTTACTCTTTCCCTGAGCTCAGGTTTCCTTAGCTATAAAATGAAAATAACACCTAGACCTACAGATGCTTTAAGAATTAAATAATGTGTAAGTGCTTACCATGGTGTCTAACATAACAGGTACTGTATCCCATGTATCCCGGATTCAGACCAAAGTGGTGGTGGGTGGGTTTTTACCACATGAGTTATAGCTTGCAAGCACTGTTGGCACAGGGTTATTTTAAGAAGTTAATAACCTTAATTTCTGGCCTTTCTGTGATCATCTCTTCGCCTTCAGGTAAAAGTCCACCCCATCTTGTAGTCCCCATAAAAGACAGTTTTTTCCTTATCAATCACTGATGTGCTTCTCCATGACTTGTGTTGTATGGGGTCCACCTCTGTTAACATCACTGTAGCTAAGTGAGAGACAATAATGTGATAATAAAGCAATAAACGGTCTAGGGATTTTTTTCAAGTAAACAGAAATTAATGTAAAAGAAAATGTAAACTTTAAGAGACTAAATAGTTTTTCTCTAATTTCTATCCCTCAAAATACTTTTGGAACTTTCCTCCTAAAACTCTCTTAAAGGCCAAACTCTTAAATCACTCTTTCACACAATCTCATTATTTTATAGCCACATCTGGTAAATTAAAACTGAGACCTAGTTAAGTGCTTTCCTTTATATGTAAGGATGTCACTACACAGCATCATTAGTTGAATATTTTACTATTGGTTTCTCTTCGAGGTTGGGAGGTGTTAAACAATCACATTCTGTAGAGTGAGTTTTGATGTTGTTGGATTTTTGTTCTTTGGTGCTTGTTTATTTGTAGCCAAATAAAACAGGGTCTATTGATGGTGATTGGAGTCATCTCACCAACTGACGTAACAAGTTCTGATGGAGTTTTTTAAAATAGAAAGGAATAAAGTTTAATATTCTGATTTATTAGTGTTAAAATTAATGATTTATAAGATTGCAATTTTTCTTCTGGAGGATCTCAGAAAGATAACCTAAACATAACTGCATTTTTCTTTTTACTTGAATCACAGGTAGAGAAAAACAGTTTAAATGTGCCCTATTAAAAGAATACCTAAAAAATGAAAATTTAGCTATCCTTTTACAAAAGGATTAATATAGCTTCTCTAAAAAATAGCAAACTCTCATGTGTCATCTTAAATATGGCTGAATTTATAAAAAACTTTAAGAATACATTCATTGTTAAAATAAGGTGTTGCTGTGTTAATCAGCAGATTATCATGAGGCTTTAACACTTTCTAATAGCAAGATGCTATTGATCTCATTATCCTTTCTATTATAAAACAACAATTTGTCTCAGAGCCAGTATACTTTTCATTAGCCAGAAAATATGAATGTATATGTAGAGAGAATTCTGACCAAAAAGGATTTTCGGGAAGGGCTGACTCAACAGCACTGTAACTTCACATATTAGAGGAACAGATTTGAACCTTAATCTTCTAATCTGCCTGAGTCATTCAATTTTGAGTTGCTTTGCATGCACTTTTACCTTATTTTTGAAGGTCATTGTTTCTTGTGTGATTTTCCCAGCTGATTTACTATCTGCTCCACTGATATTTCACAACATTTGCAAAAACTGATTTCAAACTCCCTGAAGTTGAAGAGATAAAACTGACATATCTTCTTAAATTTTCAGTGTACTTAAAATTTATATATCAGTTTCTTCCAGGTTTTTCACAGAGATAACATTACTTATGCCTTTTTTTAAAATGTGGCTGCTTTTTAGGCTCCCTTCTAACAATAAAATAAAAGTGACCCCAAAAAAGGACACTTAATTTCTAACCAGCAACTGACGTCACGTATTTTTAAGTATATTTTGTTGATTATGTTATTACAGTTGTCCCATTGTTTTTCTCTCCTTTATTCCCCTCCACCTAGCACTTCCTCTCCCACCAACATTCACCCCCACCTTAGTTCATGTCCATGAGTTGTACAAATAGGTTCTTTTCATTTCTTAAAAGATTTTATTTATTTTTAGAAAGCGGAAGGGAAGGAGAAAGAGAGGGAGAGAAACATCAATGTGTGGTTGCCTCTCACATGCCCCCCACTGGGGACCTGGCCCACAACCCAGGTATGTGCCCCTACACTGGGAATTGAACCAGTGACCCTTCAGTTCACAGGCCAACAATCAATCTACTGAGCTACACCTACTAGTGCTGTACATATAAGCTCTTTGGCTTCTCCATTTCCTATACTATTCTTAGCTTCCCCCTGTCTATTTTGTGCCTACCATTTATGCTTCTTATTCCCTGTACCTTTTCTCCCATTTTCCCCCCTCACCCTCCCTACTGATACCCCTCCATGGGATCTCCGTTTCTGTGATTCTGTTCCTGTTCTAGTTGTTTGCTTAGTTTGTTTTTGTTTTGGGGTTTTAGGTTCAGTTGTTGATAATTGTGAGTTTGTTGTCATTTTACATTCATAGTTCTTTTTCTTAGATAAGTCCCTTTAACATTTCATATAATAAGGGTTTGGTGATGATGAACTCCTTTAACTTTACCTTATCTGGGAAGCACTTTATCTGCCCTTCCATTCTAAATGATAGCTTTGCTGGATAGAGTAATCTTGGATGTAGGTCCTTGTCTTTCATGACTTTGAATGCTTCTTTCCAGCCCCTTCTTGCCTGTAAAGTTTCTTTTGAGAAATCAGCTGATAGTCTTATGGGAATTCCTTTGTAGGTAACTGTCTCCTTTTCTCTTGCTGCTTTTGAGATTCTCTCCTTATCTTTAATGTTGGGTAATGTAATTATGATCTGCTTTGGTGTGTGCTTCCTTGGGTCCAACGTTTTTGGGGCTCTCTGAGCTTCCTGGCCTTCCTGCAAGTCTATTTCCTTCACCAGATTGGGGAAGTTCTCCTTCAATATTTGTTCAAATAAGTTTTCAACTTCTTGCTCTTCCTCTTCTCCTTCTGACACCCCTATGATTTAAATGTTGGAACATTTAAAGTTGCCCCAGAGATTCCTCAGCCTCTCCATATTTTTTTGGATTCTTCTTTCTTCATTCTGTTCTGGTTGAATGTTCATTTCTTCCTTCTCTTACAAACCGTTAATTTGAGTCCTGGTTTCCTTCCTTTCACTGTTGGCTTCCTATATATTTTTCTTTATTTCACTTTGCATAGCCTTCACTTTTTCCTCTAGTTTGCGATCATACTCAACTGTTTCTGTGAATATCCTGATTATCAGTGTTTTGAACTCTGCATATGATAGGTTGGCTATCTCCTCGTTGCTTAGTTCTTTTTCTGGAGTTTTGATCTGTTCTTTCATTTGGGCCATATTTCTTTGTCTCGGTGCACCTGTTACATTATAAGGGGTGGACCCTTAGATATTCATTAGAGCAGGGCAACCCACGTCACTGTTGTAGCACAGCCTGGATGAATGTTTCTTCTTTATCTCCTTGGTTGTCAGACTTCCATACAGTTCAATTTTCTGGCAATTCTGATTATTTTTTGTTTTTATATTTGTTGTTGGCCTTCTTTTGGTTGTGCGAGTAGGCAAAGTGTATCTACCTATGATTCCATCTTGGCCGGTAGTCACATATTATATACTTATCATTGAGATGATGTCCAAGGCTAAACAGAATTGTACACAAAAGTTTTATGATGCAAGGGTAACATAGAAGATATAGAAAATAAATGATATGAAAAAGTACCATCCTAGGATTGGAATACTACAAAAGGCAATAAATCTGCATTGTAAAAGTGGTCCTTACTGACTATAAATAAATCACTCATTCAATTGCCATCTATTAGTTCCCTTCTTTAAAATATTTATAATAATACCCATGTCTCTGTGGGTATGTTACATGAATTACCCAATTGTTAAGTTGTAAAGCACTGAGGAAATTTAAACTTTATTATCAGAATAATTGAGTGCATATTAACATGACAGAAAACTGTGCACATTTACCTATGTTATTTTGTTTATAATTTGATCACTGTCTGAGAACAGCTGCCTAAAGGGAGCTGGATATGAGAAAGTATATCCAGATTATCCATTTTTTAAATTCCTTCCTAAAAATATTATTGCTCTTCCTCTGGAATACATTAATCATGTATCGCTTGCTCTCTAGAAAATGCAAATAAAAAACTATTTCCATATGTCCTCTAACTTTCATAATTGTTAGAGAAATATTTATATTTCCCTTAGACAGTAATTAAGAAATATGTCCTTAGAGGTACCGTTCACTTATAATCTCCTGGAAGGCAGAAACCATGTTTATATATCTTTTATATTCCCAGAGCAACCAGGACAGGACCTCATACCTAACATGAGACTCATAAATATTTCTTAAGCTGTTCTCTCTGCTTAGAGCTGGGAATGGAAGATAAGTAAATCAAGGTTCCTGTTCTCAAGGAATGACTCACACTATTAATCTGTCTTAGATACCCATAACACAATGTGCTGTGATAAAGATACAACAATATATATGAGAGCACAGAAAAGGGATTGTCAAGAAATCTTTACAGAAAGGGTGGAATTTTAGGACAAATTAAGGACTCACCATACACGAAAGAAGCAAACAGGTAGAGCAAACAACACAAGGAAAAGACCACACGTATTAAGGTTCAATGAGTAGACCAATGCGTAAAGCACAGGGCGGGTGGTAGGAAGTGGAGAAAGACGGACTGGAAACTGGGGTCAGCTTATAAGGGTCTTGTGTTTTATACCAAAGAATTCAGATTTTATCATCTAGACAAGTAATCTCCAAAGTGGGATGCACTTACCCAAGAGCACATGCAAAATGATTTAGGGAAAAATCAGAACATCTATTTGTATTTCTCTTTTCTCATTAGTTTTGAGTGTTTGTTGAGTACAAAGTATGTATGTGTGTAATTTATAAAGAAAAATACACATGTTGAGTGCAAATTCAAAAATTTTTGTATTAAAATACGGTTAACATACAATATTTATTAGTTTCAGGTGTACAACATAGTTATTCAACATTTATATTCCAAAAAAGTGATCACCAATGTCTAGTAACCATCTGTCACCATACGAAGTTCTTATGATATTATTGACTATATTCTCTATGCTATATATTATATCCCCATAACTTATTTATTTCATAACTGGAAGTTTGCACCTCTGATTTCCCTTCACTTCTTTCACTCTTCCCTGACCCCCAAAATTTTATTGATGGAGTGCACAACCAAAAAACTGTGAAGACCTAGACATTCGCTACCTGCTTCCAGGCTGTGCAGTCTTTCCTCTCTGCTTCCAGGCCCTCTGCCGCAACCATGCTCTGCCAGATCCTCTGGCGGGCCAAGCAGCAGCCAAGCTGGATCCCCTCTTTGTGCTTATTGGAGCGGAAGGCACTGGGACAGGGTTGGATATCTTGCATTTGGCATTGTTCAATGCAGATGTCTGTTGGGGCAGAAAGAATAACCCAGAACCCTTGATCACTGACTGAGAACATCTTACAGTACAGCTGCCTAGAGGAAGCAGGATATGGGAAAGAATGTCTAGATTACAGCAAACTGAAGAAAGAAGGTCCAGACTTCTATATAAAACGTTTCACTATAAAACTGTTTAGAATGAAGTTCTTCCAGAAGCCATCCACACAGTTTTCCACTTAACCACAAAGTATTTTCCCTCCAAATGCAGGAAATCACATTGGTGTATTGTGTTTGGGTTTACACTAATTAATAAATATTTGAAACTTGAAAAAAATGCAAAGGCCTAGACAATAAGCTATCACTAAAGAGTTTTTTTAAAGGGGTAACAGTATTGGACTGGTATTATAGAGAGATAATAAGGTGCATGTAGATGATACTATACCAGGGAAAAGGAGAAATATTTTCCCAGCTTTATTTATTGACATATAACATATGTAAGTTTAAGGTGTGCAGCATTATGATTTAATACACATATACAGTGTAAAATGATTAGCTAACATCTCCATCCTCTCACAAAATTACATATTTGTGTGGGTGTGCAGTGGTAACAGTTAAGATTTGCCTTCTTAATAACTTTGAAGTATATAATGCATTATTGTTAATTATAGTCACCATACTGCACATTAGATTCATCTTATAACTGGGAGTTTATACCATTTGACTGGCATCCCCCCATTTCTCTCAACCCCCAGCTCCTGGCAACCATCATTCTACTCTCTATTTCTATGAGTTTAGCTTTTTTATATTCCACACATAGGTAAGAACACGCAGTACCTTATTTTTCTCTGACTTATTTCACTTAACATAATGTCGACAGAGCCCATCCATGCATCCAAGTTACCTCAAAAATGGGATTTCCTTTTTATGACTGAATAATATTCCATTACACACATGTGCACGCACACACATATATATGGTCTATCCAGAAGGTACCCAGCCACGTAATACGAAAAATAGAGGCATTTACTGGAGAAGATACAAGATACAAGAAACATTGTACATAGGACAATGACACCTCAGTCCGCTTCAAAGTAGGCACTTTGGGACCTCACACAGTTCTCCTAATCGCCATCAGTTGCCCCATCATATTTTCTTGAATCTTATCAATGGTCTGAAATCTTTTCCCTTTCAAAGTTAATTTTAGTTTTTGGAAAAGCCAGAAGTTGCAGGGTGCCAAATCTGGGCTGTACAGGGGCTGAGTCACCTGGGTGATTTGCTGTTTCACAAAAAAAAACCCTCTGCACGAGACGTGATACATGAGCAGGTGCAATGTTGTGATGAAGCTGCCAATGACCAGTTAGTTACCCATAGCTGTGGCCTTCTGAATCACCCAAATAGTTTCCACAGAGAAATGTTCAAGCTTAACACAAAATTTGTTGCAGATTCGTTGCTCTACTTGCTCATTTTGAGTGTGATGGCCACACAGTACACATGCTCACTCAATGGTGTCTACCGCTCCCACTGACAAGTACAGTGAAGTTGTCATTGTTCACATATGCTCATTTCAGTCCACTCTCCCAGGCTGCCAGGTTACATTGATGTCATGCAAACTGTTCTTGTATTAACAATGGCTGGACTTTTTCCAGACATACCTCATAAGATTCACAATAGTCTAGAACTGTGCTGTTCAATGTGGTATCCCAAGAACACTTGAAATGTGGCTCTTCCTAATGAAGATGTGCTATAAGTATAAGATACACACCAGATTTCAAAGATTTAGTATCAAGAAAAGAATGCAACATGTCTCATGAAGAGTTTTATAATGATTAGGTGTTGAATTAATAAAATATTTAATATATTGAGTTAAATATTTTATACAATACAGTTCATCTTGTGCTTGTTTCAGCAGCATATAATCTAAAATTTATCTCACCTTTTTTGGTGGAGGTTATTTTTTTAATTTTTGATGTGGCTATTAAAATTTTTTAATTATATATGTGGCTTGCATTATATTCCCATTGAACAGCACTGATTTAGAATATTGGTAAAGAAAGAATTGCCAACCAAAAAATAAATAACATCAATAATCTTCTACAGTAGTGAGCAGTCAGAAAGTAAATGCCAGATATAAGGAAGAAAATGGTGTCGTGTTATACTTTCTTTTTTTTAATCCTCTTGGGAAGATTATAAAGTAAAGCAAAAAAAGAAAGTACCTCCTCTTGGCCTACAATCAATGACAACGCAGTAGCAATAAATACACCCAGAGCCCACCTTGGTTTCCGATGTCATTCACCTTGAAGCAAAGACTACATAGGATAAATATGAAACATCTTAATATACCATCTAGTAAGGTAGTGTTCAAAAAACACAATAGTGGCATGTAAAAGGGATACAAAGGTCAACTAAAAGAGCTCCCAGACACCAAAGCTGAAACAATTTGAGCAAGAAAATAAACAACGTGGTGTTGGAGTATAGCCCAAAGTATAAAATAAATGAATCCATACCAATATTAATAAATGATTAAATAAATAAGTAAATGGGGGGAGAATAAACAAGTCTCCCATACAAACAGTTCTGCCCCTCAAAGAGATGGAGAATAATTCCCTACCCCTTAAGCAGACGCTGCACATAGTAACTTCCTTCCAAAGGGAACGGGGGGAAAAAAGAGTAACTTTACAGAGGGGAAATCCTAACAAATGCTGTCTCAGGCATGTAATGAAGTTTAATGTCACCTGCAATAATCATCAATAGAAAGTTATACGGACTGCAGATTCCCTTGTAGTTATGATGAGAACGACACCGCCTCTGCAGCCTTCTTCCAAAACACATAAGCCCAGTCTAAATACAAGAAAAACATCAAACTCGAAATTGAGTGACTTCCTACAAAACCTACCAGAACTCTGCAAAATTGTCAGGGTCAATAAAAATAGGGAAAGTCTGAGAAACTACCACAGAGGAACCTGAGAAAACACAAACACTAAACTAAATGTAATATGGGATCCTGGATGGGATCTTAGGACAGGAAAAAAAAATTAAGTAAAAACTAAAGAAATCTGAATAAAGTATAAACTTCAGTTAACAATAATGTATCAATACAAGCTAATTAGTTGTGAGCAATACTAATGTAAGATTTTAACAGGTCAGACTAGACAAAGGGTATGGAGAACTCTCTATACTATGTCTGCAACTTTTCTGTAAACCTAAAACTTCGAAAATAAAAAGTGTATTTTTTAAAAAGGATGTCCTCTGATCTGAAATCTTTCAAATCTCTTGGAATCTTTATTCTCTGGTCCAAGCCCTCTATAATCTAGTTATTCAAAGTGTGGTCACTTTCAATACAGAATCTCAGGCCCGTCCACAGGTACCAGTCAGGTTTCCAGAGAAACAGAACCAATAGGATGTGGGTTTGTAAAAAGAATTATATAAAGAATTGGCTCATGCAATTATGAAGACTGGCAAATCCAAATCTACAATGTGGGCCAGCAGGGTGGAGACCTAGCAGAGTCCTGGTGCAAATGATGTCTGAAAGCTGTCTGCTGAAGAAGGCTCCCTTGCTCAGGGAGCTGGTCTTTTCATTCTATTCAGGACTTCGATTGAATGAAGTCTACCCAAATTAACGAAAGCAAACTGTTTTACCCAGAACTCAGGGATTTAAACCCAAAAACACCCTCCAAGTTTACACATAAAATTAACTGTCACACCAGACCTAATAACTCTGAATCCGCTTTTTAAAAGGATCTGCCAGGTGATTTCATGCATATTCAAGTTGGGCGGCATTGCTCTACAAGGTTCCTAAAAAGCTGGAATACCTTCCCTCAGAGAGTTTTAAATCTGCATGGTAATTTCAGTAACTCAGAAACAAAACTTAATTTGTTGTTTTAACTTGATAACTGTCCTAGCATTTACTGATACCTTCAGAAATCCCAGCCCTCCTTACAGGGCAAGGGTGACCCATTTGTTCCCCACATGGACCTCACCATGCCTCTAACCTGGTTTATTGAATTACTGCCTTGTGAGCCTTCCCTGGCTACAATGAACTCCCCAACGACATCTACCACATTTATTTTTTTTTCTTTTACCTCTATATTTTTATTACCCACAATAACTGATGAATTTCTGAAGCCTTTGGTCAGGAGAGACGCCCCAGATCTGCCCCCACTCTCATCGCCCGCCACCCCTCAACCCAGGCTGGTACGTTTTCCTAGTTCCGCTTCCTCCGAGTCAGCAAATACCAGGAGAAGTTGTTTCAAGCATTAGCCCTGTGGGGGCATATCACACATATATCAGAGGATTCTATAGGCTGAATCATATGAACCTGCTGATACAGGGTTTTTTGATCTACAAAATTGGCATTTTCCTACGACTCAATGATACGTTTCCATTTACTGTATCTCCTTCTCAAAAGCCATTTTAGGGACAATAGGCGGTCACAAGTAGATAGGACCGGCGTTGCGAATATTCACGGCAATGTACTACTGATAATTAAACGTCAAATACACACCATCCACTTCCCGAGTTCGATTCAAACCCTTTCTTTAATTATGCTCGACTGAAGTCCCCTTGGCCCGCCTCCAGGGTCCCACTCAGCCGCGGTCCCGGAGGGGAGGCCCCTGCGCTCTACACTAGAGCGCAAGAGGCGGACGCATTGTCCATCAGAACACTGCCAATTCCGCGTGCCTAGAACCCCCGGTGCTGCAAACTGAAACACGGACCACGCCCCACCACGCCAGAACTCCCAGAATCCCGCTTTCCCCATTCCAGAGTTGCCCACAGCTAAGATGGCGCCGCGGGCGGAGTCACCGCGGCCGCCTGCGGGCTGGACCGCGGAGACTGGGAGTGGTTGAGGGGCGTTGCCAGGCTCGGGGCTGCCCGGGGCCTCCCGCTGACCGGCCGGGGCGCTCCTCTAAGCCGGTAGATCGCACGCCTGCTCCCCGGAGGCGTCATGAGGTCTCCGGTTCGGGGCCTGCCCCCAAACGATGGCGATAAGGTCTCAGACAATACACCCCTCCTGCAGGACGCCCCGCAGGCGGAAGTCGGTGAGGAGCGGCGCGATCCAGGTTATTCGGGTGGGCGGCGGGGTGGCCAGAGTACCCACTCCTTCGGCGAATTAGAGCCACAGCTGCTTAGACCGGTCGTTGGTCGGGCGGAGTAGGGAGTTGGGGAAGGAGAGACCAGGCGCGAGGGGACTCGAGGAAGGAGTGCCCAGTGCGGGCCCCACTTAGCCCTGGCAGCCCTGGTGCCCAGAGGCCGCTCCGGGACTGCGGGGGCGGGCGAGGACCGCGGGCCAGGCCCAGCGGGTGGCTCCGGTGGAACCTCGGCAAGTGCAGTCCCGTGGCGCCTGGGCGGGAGCTGCTGGGCGCTGCAGGCAGTGGGCTCCTGGCGGTTTTCGGTAGTATCGAATGGGGAGACCCCGTGGGAGAATGAACTGGGGGAGAATCTACAAATCAGTGAAACGAAAGAGCAAAGGGCCGGACGGAGTACCCCGTGTAAGAGCGAACTGGGGAAGAAACCTGCAAATCGATGGGCTGGAATGAGCTCCCGGCTCTTTTTCGCTGTCACCTCCGGGTCTCCGCAGCAGCAGTCCGCCAGCATGTGATCTGGTGGCTCCCTGGGCGATGACGGGAGACATAAAAGGACTGAGGTTTATATTTGTGAGTATGCGGATAGAAATTATTGCATAACCCAGGGAATATCTTGAAATTGTGCGGTGAGAGATGAAAGTGCTCTGCTCACTGTTTTCTACTGTCATGCGATTTAAGTTAGGAAACATTTGGTTATTCTCAAGATATATCTATAAAGTTCTAAGGTAACTTGCCAAAGGCCCTGCAACAAATAGAAAAATAGGTACTTTACAACGCATCCTCCCATAATTGGAGGAAATTAAAATTTTTTTCTATTTGATACTTTTGCAATATAACTTCTTTAAAAGTAATTAGAACTAAAGAACAACACAGTTTTTGTGCATACTGTAGTGGCAGAGACGTGTACATAAGAGAGGTGAATTAGAAATTTGACTTTTCCTGGCCAAGAGCAGTATAGTTCTGTGGCATCATTTTTATTTAACATTACCAGGTGGCAGCAGTAGAGGTGGCAACACTATAGCACCATCTACAGCTGGGAGATGGTTTTGGTGGATGCTCATCGAAATACTGTACCACAGTGATGTTTCACCTGGGAATTGAACTTAGTTCCATAAACTAATCTTTTTCTGTGCCATATAGTGTTACATTTCTATCATTTTGTTCCATAAAATAATCTAGTATAGAAATACAGAATCAAGCGTAATGATAAAGATATTCCCTAGACACTACTAAACTCTGTTGCAGTTTTGGGGAAGATATATATAATTTTAGCTAAATATTAAACATCATTAGTTATCAAGAAAGTGCAGATTAAAACCACAGTGAGTCATTATGCCCCTACTAGAATGGCTAAAATTTAAAAGGCTGCAGATACCAAAAGTTGACAAAGATACAGAATAACTACTTGGAGAACTGGCAATTTACTTTAGACATACATTACCATAATATAGCAGCTTTATTTATGATAGTAAAAAACTGACAACAACCTAGATATCCATCAGCAGGTGAATGGATAAACAAATAGAGGTATGTCCACACAATGGAACACTACTCAGTAATAAAAAGAAACTTCTGCTACACATGATAAACAATAACCTTTCAGACAAAGTTTTTCTGAAAGAGTTTATTGAACCATTCTCATTGAGCTAGCCAGGAAAAGGACCGGATCCTGGAACACAGAATCTAAACTATTGGCAACAGGCCTACGTAAAGAGGACAGACGTGTCCACTGTCCTGGCTTTGCTGGGGCTCTTTTATGCAGTGAGGCTGGGGAAGAAAAATGTACGGTTTTTGTTTTTGTTTTTTTTAAGTACATTTTATTGATTATACTGTTACAGTTGTCCCATTTTTTTTCTTCCTTTTGTCCCCCTCTGACCAGTACCCCTATTCCCTCCAGCATTCCCATGGGTCATACATATAGGTTCTTTGGCTTCTCCATTTCCTATACTATTCTTAACCCCCCCCCCATTTATTTTGTACCCACCATTTATGCTTCTTATTCCCTGTACCTTTTCCCCCATTCTCCCCCCTCTCTCTCCCTGCTGATAACCCTCCGTGTGATCTCTATTTCTGTGATTCTATTCCTGTTCTAGTTGTTTGCTTAGTTGATTTTTGTTTCTTTATGTTCAATTGTTGATAGTTGTGAGTTTGTTGTCATTTTACTGTTCATAGTTTTGATCTTTTTCTTCGATAAGTCCCTTTAACATTTCATATAATAAGGGCTTGGTGATGATGAACTCCTTTAACTTTACTTTACCTGGGAAGCAATTTTATCTGCCCTTCCACTCTAAATGATAGCTTTGCTGGATAGAGTAATCTTGGATATAGGCCCTTGCCTTTCATGACTTTCAATACTTCTTTCCAGGCCCTTCTTGCCTGCAAGGTTTCTTTTGAAAAATCAGCTGACAGTCTTATGGGAACTCCTTTGTAGGTAACTGTCTCCTTTTCTCTTGCTGCTTTGAAGATTCTCTCCTTATCTTTAATCTTTGGCAGTTTAAATATGATGTGTCTTGGTGTGTTCCTCTTTTGGTCCAACTTTTTTGGGATTCTCTGAGCATCCTGGACTCATACGTCTATTTCCTTCACCAGATTGGGGAAGTTTTCTTTCGTTACTTTTTCAAATAACCTTTCGATTTCTTGTTCTTTCTCTTCTTCTGGCACCTCTGTGATTCAGATGTTGGAACGTTTAAAGTTGTCCCAGCAGCTGCTAAGCTTCTCCTCATTTTTTTTTAGTTCCTCTTTCTTTATTCTGTTCTGGTTGGATGTTTATTTCATTCTTTTGTTCCAAATTATTGATTTGATACCTGGTTTCCTTACCTTCACTGTTGGTTCCCTATACATTTTGCTGTATTTCACTTTGTGTAGCCTTCACTTTTTCCTTCATTTTGCGACCAAACTCAATCATTTCTATGAGTGTCCTGATTACCAGTGTAATCACTGATAGGTTGGCTATCTCTTCATTACTTAGTTCTTTTTCTGGAGTTTTGATCTGTTCTTTCATTTGGGCCATATTTCTTTGTCTCAGAGCACCTGTTATGTTATATGGGGCGGAGCCTTAGGTGTTGCCAAGGCAAGGCAACCCACTTCTCTACATTGTGGCACTATATGTGAGGAAGGGGTAAGGGAGGGAACAGTGCTGCTCGTGTGGCTCTCGCCCCACTTTCAGTCTCTTCCCCCGCTTCTCACAAGTGAATTATGCCCTTCCTGGTGCTGATTCCTGGGTGTGTAGGGTTGTGTATGTTCTAGGATCCCTTGACTGTCTTCACTATAACAATTTCCCATCGTATTTTTATTCTTGACATACTCTCTGGAGAGCAAAAGTGAAGTAAACATAACAGCAACACCTTTTTTGGCTATTTAAAATATAATAAAGGTTTTAGAGAAGAGGTACGTACAGTTATAGGCCATTGCATTAGTCAACAGTATTTTAAATTAAGCTCTGTGTCTGAGATGCTGTGAGCAGGAAGACAAAAGAGGAGCACCGGGAGAAAGATGAAAAAGGTAAAGATGAGTATGGAAGCTTTATAAGAAGTACCAGGGGACTCCTTTTACTCTCTCTCAGTGGTACCCCCTGTCCTGGCTTCAGTAATAATGTCTACCATGTACAATATAATAGGAAAACAAGATAACCCTTAGTTATTTCCCCCCCTTAAAAATTTTTTAATTAAATTTATTGGGGCAACATTTGTTAATAAAATTATATAGGTTTCAAGTGCATAATGCTATAATACATCAAGTGTATATTGCATTGTATGTTTACCATCCAAAGTCAAATCTCCTTTTGTCACCATATATTTGACCCCTTTTACCCTCTACTACCTGTCCCCTGACCCATTTTCTCTCTGGTAACCATCATACTATTATCTCTATGTCTATGAGGTTTTGTTTGTCTTTGTTCATATGTTGCTTTCAGTTTTATATCCCACATGTGAGTGAAATCATATGGTTCTTGACTTTTTCCATCTGACTTTGCTTAGCCTGATACTCTCAGAATCTATCCATATGGTCATAAATGGAAGTATTTCATCTTTTCTTATAGCTGAATAGTATTCCATTGTGTGTGTGTGTGTGTATATATATATATATATATAAAATGTACCACATCTTCTTTATCCAATCATCTGTTAAAGTACACTTCAGTCGTTTCCTTATCTTGACCACCAAAAATAATGCTGCAGTGAACATAAGGGTACATATATCTTTACAAATAAATCTTTTCAAATTTTTCTGGTAGATAACCAGAAAAGGCATTGCTGGATCAAATGGTAACTCTATTCTTAATTTTTGGAGGAATCTCCATAACTGTTTTCCATAGTGGCTGTACCAGCTTACATTCCTGCCAGCAGTGAATGAAGGCTCCTTTTTCTCCACAACCTCTCCGATACTTGTAATTACTTGTCTTATTGATAATTGCCATTCTAACAGGTATGAGGTAATATGTCATTTAGTTCTGGTTTGCATTTCCCTAATAACTAGTGAAATTGAGCATCTTCTGTCTGTTGGCCATTTGTACGGTTTTCTTGGGAAAAGTATCTGTACAGGTCCTCTGTCCATTTTTGAAGTTGGATTGTTTTTTTGTTATTGAGTTGTATGAGTTTTTTATATTTTGGATATTAACCCCTTGTCAGAGCTGTTGTTTGCAAATATCTTCTCCCATTTGGTTGGTTGCCTTTTTGTTTTGTTGATAGTCTCTTTTGTTGTTTAGAAGCTTTTTAGCTTGATTTATTTTTACTTTTACTTCCCTTTCCATTGAAGTCAAATTCTTAAAATCCTCTCTAAGACCAAGGTCTGTAAGTTTAGTACCTAGTTTTCTTCTATGTAATTTATTGCTTCAGGTCTTATATTTAGGTTACTTGATCCAGTTTGTGTTAATTTTTGTGTACGGTGACAAAGAGCAGCCTAGTTTCATGCTTTTGCATGTGGTTTTCCAATTTTCCCACCACCATTTATTGAAAAGGCTTTCTTTTCTTTCAATGTATATTTTTGGCTCCTTTGTCAAAAACATTTTGTATATACCTATGTAGGTTTATTTCTGAGCTGTCAATTCTGTTCCATTGGTCTGCATTTGTTTTTCTGCCAATATCAAGCTGTTTTGATTATTGTCGATATTGTAGTATAATCCGAAGTCAGGGAGTGTGATACCTCTGGCTTTGTTCTTTTTTCTCAGGATTGCTTTGGCTATCCAAGATCTTTTATTTTGTGGCTCCATACAAATCTGATGACTTTACTTTTGTTTTATTTCTTTGCAAAATGCCATTGGTATTTTGATAGAAATTGCATTAAATCTGTATATTTTGGGGGGCATATGACCATTTTAACTATATTGATTCTTCCAATCATGAATATGGAATATCATTCCAGTTTTTTGTCTTCTTCAATTTTTTTTCCTTTTATAGTAAGTGTTTTGTTTGTATACTGCTGCCCGTGTATATAAAATAGTTAGTCTTATTAAATAAGAAATTCATGCAAGTTCAGAGAAGTAGACGTTAAGGACTGACAAAAGCAGAAATTTGTATACTGCGACACCTGTTACAGGGATAAGCTTTTTGCGTAGGCTTCAAATTTAGCTCTCTTTGAATATTCTCTGGTTCATGAAAAGTGGTTTAGAAGACCTTCAAAGAGTCATTTCACTACGAAAAGGAACAGACTTACTGGGGTCTAAAGGAATTGGTACTTGAAGATACTCCAGTGTGCAAGGGGTCATGTTGAGCGTTCTGCAGACACAATTGTTTCAAATATACAGCTGCCTAGGAAACGTTCAGGAGTTGAGCCCGGCCTCCAGCTGGAGCTGTTGAACCACTTTCTTCATAGTGGAGTCGCTGGAGGAACCAAACATAGTACACACAGAGCTGGGCAGATTTGTCAGTAGTGGGTCGGTTGGTCATAGGTCCATGTGGCCAGATGACAGGGCAGCAAAGCCAGGGGACCCAATTTATTTTCATACTGTCTTGTACTTTCCAGCATATAGGTCCTCCACATCCTTTGTTAAGTTTATTCCTAGGTATTTTGTTCTTCTTATTGCAATTGTAAAAGGAATCTTTTATTTTCATTTCTTTTTCTGAAATTTTATTATTAGTATACAAGAACACAATGGTTTTTGTATATTTTTAATTAAATTATGTCCTATGTATTCACTTTGCACATTCACAAAAGTATAGGTATTTTAAAACACAAAAACTTCCCATTTGCATCAGTACATACAGACACAGGGAAAGTTCCTGAGACTGAAAATCTACCTCCCTTAAGTGCAGGGCAGGGTAAGACCCAAGAATGAAGCTGGCCACTCCAGTCTGGTAATTAATAGACTTTATTAAGGAAAACTTACAAAGGAGGCACGTTTTGAGCAACTGTGAGACTAAATGGATCCCTGCACTACTTGGCATGTGCCAGAGAATTATACAGAAAAAGACAAGATAGTCACAGGAACTGGTAAGTGACTAGTGCCAGAAACAAGTGCTTTACATGCTTGACTCGTTGAGGACAATGACCTATTATTCCAGGAGCCAGCATGTAGCAGGCAGGGGAGGGTGCAGATTTACATTGACTACCACCATCAGACAGGCTCTAAGACAGGTTTGCTGTAAGCAATCTCCAGTGAGCCCTGGGCCAGCTCGAGGGCGTTAGTCACATCATGGAACAACTCCACAACTCAGAATTAGTTCTTTTAGGTTTGCTGCCTGAAGAAGTAAATCTTTAGCAGTCCTAAAAATTTCTCTCTAAATATGTTTATGTACACTTTATCTTTTATGTTTCTGTAACAAACTGATATGAAATTAGCTGTACCTTATCTGTGCCTAAGTGTATTGTTTTGCATTTCAGAAGAGAAAGTCTGATAAAATGTCAGTCATAAAATTTGGCAGCACTTAAAAGACCTTAGAAGCCATCTGGTGGCACATCCTTTCATACGTAAACACCTGAGGGCCAAAGAAGTTAAGTTCCCCAAAAGTTCCCAGAGATTGGATGTAGCCCTATTAAGGACTGAGGTCAGAGTTCTGCTGAATTTTAGCCCCATTATCCTTCCTTGACACATCACCACCATACTTGTGTTATATTTGGGAAAATCTTATTTGTAAAATGCTTAATCATTTATGCTCGATCTGTCACAAATTTGGAAGTTCCCCACTTCACCACAAATAAGAGGACATGGTTTTAAATTATGCAGTGTTAAGAATTAATACCTCTCAGGTTGATATGATAGAATTCTTAGTAACCCTACTGTGGTTTGTCTCTCAAGCAGTTGCTTTTCGTACTTAGTCCAGTGGATTTCAGAGATGCACACAGAAATGATGCGGGAAGAGTAACTCAATGTTCATAAACAACAAGAAATTTATAGATTTTTCTGGCTAGTTTAGGTAGAAGGAAAGGAGGGAATTAGGTAAGGAAGAGCAAAGCTTCCCCTCTCACACATAAAAGTTCTTTATTCCTCACTAGTTGAATGTTTACTTTCACGTGAATGAGATGTGTCTTATTTAAGTGGATTTTCAAAATACTGTTGCCCCAAAAATGAGCTCATGCATGATGGAGAAGTAAACTTTAGGGCTTCTAAGATGTTTCTTTGTGTTTAAAGGGAGAGCATGGGTCTGGAGCCAGAGTGCCTAATTTAATTTCCAGTTCCAGCTCCGCTGACTAGCTGTGTGACTTTAGCAGTTACCAGCGTCTCATGCTTTTCTCACTATAAATCAGGGAAAATAATACACCTGATTCATAGGGTTATTGTTAGGATTAAATAAGCTAATAGAAAGTGCTTAGAAGAGAGTTTGGCACATAGTGTTAGTTACAACTGTTATTGTCATAATCATCATCATACATAAAGACCATTTGAATCTTATATTCCTTAGAGAAGCTGTAATCTGGAAAATGAGGGCCCATTCATCACTGTCACACTGTACAGGAACCTGTGATTTTCTAGCTTAAAGTAGTGCATGCTGTGCTTTCATCGATTTTGTTTTGGGGTTTGTTTTGGGGTTTTTTGCCTCTATTATCCTGTTAGGGGTGGTTTACATACAAGGTTCGGTTACTCAAACATTGAGTTTCACAAATATGCTTTGTGTATGAATACAGTCTTAAATGTAAGGTATGCTGTGCTGGTAGAGAGCAACCATATTGCAGAATGAAGGGAAATCGCTTTGGATCATGTTGTGATAATCAGTGTTAATATTGAAGTAAATGAGTCCATTTTAATGGAATTTAATGTTTTCATATTCCTTCTACCTAAATAGGAGTTAATTTGGGAACTAGGAATACATAAGGATTTATCAGAAATTAATTAATCAAGGCAGAGTAAGACCAGTTGAGCATTACCCTTTTTAAAAGCAAAACATTTTCTCCATTTAGATAGGAAATCTTTTCTAATGCAGTTCCCTCACCAAGGAGGATCACTAGGTCCAGCCCACCCTCATCATCTTTGCACAGGTCAGTTCCCTTCACGGTGGGTTTTCCAGCTCAGTCAGCCCTTCACTGTTAGGTATTTTCTTGCTCCTCACCCATGCCCACACCTCCCCACTGGAAAACCCTCCCACAATGAATAAAATGCTTGACATCTTCAGTTTTTCACCAGTCTTGCCTCATCACTTGTACCTCCTTGCTTCAACAGAAACCTGGCCTTTGGGGCATACCACTCCCACTCTCCACTGCTTTCTCAAGAAGTAATAATTGTTTCTTGCCTTGTGTTAATTGATGAAATTGACTCCTCCTTATTCCACATTGATTCTTCCGGACAAGTACCCCTCCACTCTCAATTCCTTTGGGCCAGATCACTTTTCCCATCCATTGTTATGTCTTCTACCCCCGTCCTGGCATTTTGCTTCATTCATCAAACACTTTGCCATCTGACACCCCTCCATCTTCTGCAGGCATTTCTAAAGGCATTTCTTGCCTTTATCTTGAGTGACTTTTCATCTAACACCATATCCCCTCAGTTCTCTGGACTCCTACCTGCCTAATGACTTCCTGCCCTCACAGAGCTTTTATATTTTAGTGTACATTTTCCTAAACCATTAGCCCTCTCCATTTTACCTTCTTCTTGGGTCAGAATCACAGTCTAACACTATTTTCTTGCTGGTACTTTTAATTCCCTTGCCCAGCGCTTTGTCACCACCTCCATCTCAGCACCCTGTCTTCTTTCCTAGCGCCTACTCTGAGCACAGGGGTGCAATTCTTCAAGGTCACACCCTAGGGCAGATTGCTCCCACCAGTTTTGTATGAGTATCTCCTCACTTGGCAATCCTGTATATTTCACTGGGAACTTCACACCCGACTCTCTTCCAACTACTTCTGATTTCTTTTCCCAATATCTAATTTCTCACAAGTGAGAAATAACTTCAATTCCTAATAAACCACCTCAATTCTTACTATCCAAAAAAAGCAGTAATAATAACAGTTCAAAGTTTATTGAAGGTTTATTTTGTGCTAAGCACCGTTCTAAGTATTTTATATGTACCAACTCAGTTAATCTTTATAGTAATCCTTATGTAGGCCAACACACTTGGACAAGCACCTAGTAAGTACTCAATAAATGTTAGCTATTATTTTTTGTTATTAAACTCAATACCTGCTGTCCCACTCACAGTAACTACAGTACTATAGTCCAGCCATGTCAAATTATTTGAAATTTCCTGCTCTCCCAGTGCTTGCCTTTCTCATTTCCATACCTCTGTACATACGGCTGTCTTTGTTTGCATTGTTCTACCTCCTCTAATCTGTCTGGTGACTTTTTGCTCATAAGTCATATGAAGACTCAGTGCATATGTACTTTCTCCAGGAGGACTTCCCTGACTCACACACACACACACACACACACAGACACACAGACACACACACACGTTGCGGCACTTTATCTTACTGGTATAACTTTCTCCAGCATTAACAGGAAAGGAGCTCACTTTTACTGGGCGCCTGCCATACTACTCTGCAGTACTTCATTTACTCCACACAAAACCCTGTGAAGTGTATGGTGATCGCCTCATTTTAAAGCTGAGAAACCTGAGAATGAAAACTTAAGTAACTTCCCCAAAGGTACACAGCGAGTGAAAATCAGAGCCAAGGTTCATTCCCAGGTCTGCTTCACTGTAAATTAGCCTGTGTTCTTTCAGCTACACCCACTCCACATTTCCGAAGTTTAAACCATATTTGAGAAGTTATTTGTTTTGATGGGTGCTCTGTTCATTATGCAAGCATTATTTTCCTTTGAGCTTGATTTCAATGTGGCAGATGCTCAGAGGATTTATCTTTTTGTCATGCAAGCATGCTTTTGTGAACCAGTTTCAAACATTTTCCAAATTCACAGGCACATTTTGCTTTATCGCCATACCTTTTTGAAATAAAATTTTTCTTACTGATTTGTAATCAACAATCATTTTTATAAAGATAGTAACCACCTGTTTTTAATATTTCTTAAAACCTCATATTCATATACTTTGTGGCATCTGTGTTGGCTTTTAATTTTCTAATTATTGTCTGAGCCCCCAAAAGTTAAAGTTGCCTGATCCATAACTCTAGGTCAGATTTTCAGTAATATCACTAATAATTTGAAATCATTTTACATACTTTTCCTTGCCTTCCCAAGCTTCTAGACTCACATATTATTTACATGATAAGGTATATCAGAGGCCAAATCAAGCAACATGTGGGGAGAAACTAATAACATACAATAAAATAAGGTAACTGCAAATAAGAATAGAACAGAGTAATAACGTTACAAATCAGAGGAGCATAAAGTAATTATTTAGAGTAAGAGAATAACTGATAACTTCATTCCTGCCTTTTACTTAACTCCCACATCTAATACATAGGCAAGGCCTGTCAGTTCTGCCTTTAAACTTATCTCAAATCTACCCATTTCTCTCCATTGCCTCTGCTTTGCGCTAGTTTAAGCCACCTTCGTCTCTTACCTGGGAAACTACAATAGTCCCTTAAGTAATCCCAACTCTGCGTCCTCTGCCACCATTCACACTTCTCCCCTTCGTAATCTCCACACAGCAACCAGAGTAGCGCTTTAAACCATAAATCACATCTTGTCACTCCTCTGCTGAAGTAGATGATGAACTTTATATGTTGGCAAAGCAGACTGTATATAAATCTAGATTTTTCTTTCTCCAAGTTACTCAGAGTAGCACATTCTAATAGCCCAAATTTGTCAAGACTGTGAGTACTCACCAGACTTCTTTGTATTGTTGTCTGACACAAAAATGGTTATTTAAAATATGTGCCATCACCCTGGCTGGGTGGCTCATTTGGTTGGAGCATCGTCCCATACACAAAAGGTTTGCAGGTTCAGTTCCCCGTTCAGGAAACATACCTAGGTTGCTCATTCAGTCCCCAGTCGGAGCACTTACAGGAAGCAAGCAGTTGATGTTTCTCTCTCACATTGATGTTTCTCTTCCCCCTCCTTCCTCTCTCTAAAATCAACAAACAAATAAAAAATAAAATCAATAAACATACCCTCGGGTAAGAATTAAAAAAACAAATGTGCTCTCCTATTAAACATGCCTTGCAGTATTCAAACTGCCCTTAACTAGACCACTGCCCATTTGGTTGGAGCAGAGAACAAATTATCTAGATTCCGGTAACAGACACAATATGAATGGAGCCTTAGAAATGCATTTCTCACAGTTCTGGACCTAACTATGGCAACAGTGCCATGATTCTGCTAGCTGTACTCCTGAAAAAGAAGTCAAGGTGCCAAATGAAAAATTTTCTGTTAAAAGATGTAAATCTTGCACAGAGGAAAAATTATAGCAGTTGTTTAAATGTGTGAGGGCTTATGGAAAAGTGAGTTAGAATTGTAGTATATTAACATATACCTAAGTATAGTTGTGCCCTATTCATTAATGCTTCTGTATAAATCAGTCAGAATCAGTATCAAAACCTTGGTACTCTGAAAAATGTATTCCCGTTTAACATTAGATCAGTGAAAACAACAAGATTCCTGAATACTTGTCATTACCAAATGAAATATAGGTATTCATATCTTTAAACAGATATTTATCAAACGCTTAGTGTTTACCAAACTTAAAAGCATAAGACCTGGATTAGCCAGTTCTTTTTGTCGCTAAGGAGTCAATCACTCTTCCTGAATTCTCATTTCCTCACCCCATTATACAACTCAATAAAAGAAGAAAAAAGAGAAAATAGTGCATAAGCCTAAATTGGAGTTAAAAATAGGTCAGACTCCTGTCACATGATCCTTCTTTCACTGACTCCTCCAACCCACTTTGCTTTCCCTTATTCTTTTCTTTTTTTTCTTTTTTTCCTTTTTTAAATCATTGTGGTACATGCACTTATTGCCGTTTTTGCTGTGGGCCTTTTAAGCATGATCAACTGAGCAACTATCACAGATGC
This sequence comes from Mormoops blainvillei, assembly GCA_004026545.1. NCBI lineage: Eukaryota > Metazoa > Chordata > Mammalia > Chiroptera > Mormoopidae > Mormoops > Mormoops blainvillei. Next base: position 40,087 of record PVJD01003720.1, on the reverse strand, counting down.
TGCAACTGTCATAGATTCTGCAAGTTTGCTTCTGGATTCTTGAATACATTTAGTTTAGTAAAACCTTAAGTATTAATCATGGCTTTTGATTCAAACCCAGCTTCTAAGCATATGTTTCAAGGTAAGAAATTTATCAAGAAGGGTTTCACACCCTAGTGTGAAATTGGCAGTAAATTTTTTGTGCTGAGCTACATTTACAATGTGATGGCTACTAATCTGTAGTCAGTAGCATACATGCTATGCTGTAATTGGCTATGTTGTAGATAGTTTTTAGAAATAGTAATACAGTTAAACTCCCTTACTTATTTTTCTTATATTTTTACCAGTTGACAGGAATTAGGGGTTCAGTATTACCTCTGGACTGGAAATTTTTCTGAGAAAAGTTGATAAAGCTATTGGCCTTCTAAGTTTGAAGAAACTCTTACAGTGCAAACTCTCATATGTTGAATGTTTATCAAAATCACAGATACCAGGAACAAATTCTTTTTGACAGATGTGTTTCGATATGCTTAATCTGAGAATATTTTCAGAAAAATATTCATGATTTAATAGCTTGTGCATTTCAAAAAGTAAACTTCTGAGTAATTTAGACAATACCATCTAAGTTAATCTTTTAATGAAAGTTTTTTTCCCCAATCTTTGTTTCAGCTCCAGTGTGCTGCTCCGCTCGTTACAACTTAGCAGTTTTGGCCTTTTTTGGTTTCTTCGTTCTCTATGCATTGCGTGTGAACCTGAGTGTTGCATTAGTGGACATGGTAGAGTCAAATACAACTTCAGCAGATAATAGAACTTCTAAGGAGTGCGCAGAGCATTCTGCTTCCAATCGATTTCGTCATAATCAAACAGTAAGTACTGTTTTTTAAGCAAACAGTCTTAATACTAAAATATATCCAGGTAAACATATTGAAAAGTCTTTCTTCATCCTACAAAAATCAAAAACAACACTTCATGTAAATTCTGAATCACTTTCTTGTGTGTCTTCCTAGGAACTGGTTGGATAGTAACTTACAAGTATAGCTGCTGTTGTGCTATTTGAAAAGTTGTTTGCCATTTCCTATAGAAACATATCATCCTTGAAGAAAATTTGGAAAAATCTGTTTGGCCTTCCAGTACAGGGGTTTAGAATAGGCCTCCTCAAGATGTGCTGCTTTGGCATGTGAATTATTTTGAGCTGAATGTAGTCGTCACCTGTGGGTTCATGAGAAACTTTTACTTCTCCTTTAAAAACTTTAAATTAGGGGCCTTGTTCATAGTAAGAGTTATCACCAGAAGTAACTTTTTATGTCCTGTCTGAAGGGGAGGGCAAACTCCTAATTACTGAACATCTGCTCTATTGTTCTTCAGTGGCCTTCCTCTCCTTTGAAGCTGAAAGATTCCTTCCCTCATCTTTAGTTCGGAATGCCCTATATACCATGGTACTGGAATCCATTGGTGAAACCCTGACTCAGGCTACAATTAGATTAAAAGAATATAGAAATATAAGGATGGATGAGCTTATGAAAATTGGAATGTTCAAACAGCCTTTATGTGAAGTGATTGTGTCTCTCTTACCTTATTGTATTACATGGGTGGACATTATGTCTCACTGGGAAACATTTTCCTTGCCTAGTATTATAAAATAAAAGGCATATAAATTCACCCCTCAGAAAATATTAATTAGACATGCTGAAGAAGAAAAAAATTTTTTCACTGAATGATTGTTGGAAAGAGCTAATAAAACATTAAAGAGATAAAAGGTACCTAGAATTCTTAAACTCAGGGAGGATGCTCAGAAGTTTTTGTAAATGAATTATCTCATGAGCCCAATGAGAGGGGGAAATAAAATTTCACATTGTTCCTTCCTTCCCAAATCCAGACCAACTGGTTACTGATCCTTTTTTTCCTAGAAATAGCTATTGCCTATGTCCTCAGGGCCTGGAGTGGCTTTCTGCCTGCCTGGGACACGTAAGCTGTCAGTTCTTTCTTTTGGCCATCAGAGGGAATGACTCTGGACTTGATGACTTTTGCATCCTCTTCAGTCTGTGGGGAAGGAAGAAACTTTACCCTCCTGGCTCTTTAGGCTCACCTAATAACCAAATAGACATGAGACAGATTAACAAGAGAAAATAACAAAATTTAAAACATACATACACATGGGAATCCCACATACATAAGAGAGTGAGAAACCTTACACACATGAGAGGTTCGGGGATAGAAAGTTAAAATGAGGTATATATGGCATTCTGGGCTAAGGATAACGTAAGGTGCCCTGGGGGTTTCAAAAGTCATTGCAGGACTGAGAAAATAAGAAGAGCAAATATGTAGAAATTAGAAATTTGCTGTTCTATAGATAGATCATAAAGTTATTTCTGGTAGTAACTCTTATAATGGGCAAGGCCCCTAGTTCTTTAAGGAAAAGGTAAAATATCTCATGAGCCTGCTGGGCTTTAATCGTCTTCAGCTCAAAATAATTCATATTCCAAAGTGGCACACCTGGGGGGGGCCTGTTTGAGCCCCTACAAGTCCATGGTATTGCTTAATACTGCCAGAAATACTTACTGTTTGTTCCATTCAGTAAACCTGGCAAGGCACTTGAATTGATTTAATAACCTTTTCATCAGAAATTTGGCAAAATTGGAAGCTAAAAATTCAAAGCCTGACAGGAACTTAAAAAAAAAAAAAACCCTCCCTTAAGCTAAAATAAAACTGTATAGCCAGAGGGGAAAGAAGCAAATTAGGAAGATGTAGTTCTCACTTAAGTTACAGCATAGCTGCTTGAGGAATTGAGAATAACTGTCCCGACTTCCAGTTAAGATGGTAGCATAAATAAACATGGTTCGCCTCCTCACACAACCACATCATAATTACAACTAAACTATAGCACAACCATCATTCAGAACCATATGAAATCAAGCTGAATGGAAGTCATACAACCATAGAATTAAAGAAGAAATCCATTACAAAATTAACAAAGAAACCACTTTGAGACTAGTAGGAGTGGCAGAGATGTGGAACAGGTTGGTCCCACACCCATGTGTGAAGGATAAAGAGCAGGAGGGATATCCTAGGAGCGAGGGGTCCTAGCCCCACACTACGCTTCCCAGCCCAGGGTTCCAGTGTTACGAAGAGAAGTCTCGGTAACTTCTGCCTGTAAAAACCAGTGGGGATTGAGGCTGTGGGACACAGAAACTGCTGGAGTCTCAGGGAGTTCTTCTTAAAGGGCCCATGCACAGATTTACTTGGACTAATCCCCCTGAATTCCAGCATGGGGGCAGCAGATTGAAAGACATCAGAGACTTACGGGGAAAAGCTGAATTGTCTGGCATCAGGCACCAGGGCTAGAGCTGGGGGACAGCTTTCTCCCAGACAGAAGTTCCGGCAGAGGCTACTGTCCTTCCCCACACAGAGCCACAGAGCCAGCAGGCAGGGACCATATCTGAGACTCCATTAACCTGGCTTACATAGTTTGTCCCTGGTGATTCCCTGAGGCACTGCCCCAGCCAACTTTTGAGCCCACCCAAGCTGTTAACAGTGGCTTTTCCATACCAATGGCTTGTCTTAGCCCATGCTTCAGATATTCCTAACCTCTTTCAAACAAGCAGCATCTGGCTTCAGTAAGCCCCATACCTCTCACTAAGTGGCCCCAGGCCCAGCAGTAGCAGCAGCTAGCCTTGAATCACAGCTCTGCCTCTCCGGGGCATCTCCATGCCCAGCACAGATAGTAGCCATTGCAGATTGCTTTGCAGCTAATGCTGTGTGACCTCAGACAGAACAGTCAGTGGCTGACCTTGGATGTGCCAGCAGCAATCAAGGCTCAAATACAACAAGAGGGTGTACACAGCTCACACAGTAGGTGCACCTTGAGTACCAAGCTTGGGTCATAGGGGAGCCTGTGCCACTGGACCCTACAGAATTCCTACCACAACAGGCCACTTTATCAAGCCTGGGAGATGTAGCAGCTCTACCTAAAATGTAGAAACAAACACAGGGAGGCAGCCAAAATGAGGAGACAAAGAAACATGGCCCAAATGAAAGAGCAGATCAAAACTCCAGAAAAAGAACTAAACAAAATCAAGACAAGCAATCCAGTAGATGAAGAGTTCAAAACACTGGTTATAAAAATGCTCAAGGAATTTAATGAGGACCTCAACAGCATAAAAAAGATCCACTCAGAAATGAAGGATACACTAATTGAAATAAAGACCAATTTACAGGAAATTAACAGTGCAGCGAATGAAGCCAAGAATCAAATCAGCGGTTTGGAATAAAGGGAAGCAAAAAACAACCAATCAAAACAGCAAGAAAGAAAAACAATCCAAAAAAATGAGGATAACGTAAGGAGCCTCTGGGACAACTTCAAGCATTCCAACATTTGCATCATGGGAGGTGCTGGAAGGAGAAAAGAACAAGAAGTTGGAAACCTGTTTGAAAAAATAATGACAGAAAACTGCCTAATTTGGTGAAGGAAATAGACATACAAGTCGAGGAAGCAAAAAGTTCCAAACAAGGTGAACCGAAAGAGGCCCACTCCAAGACACATCATGAGACTGTCAGCTGATTTCTCAGAAGAAACTTTGCAGATGAGAAGGTATTGGCAAGAAATACTCTAAGTAATGAAAAACAAGGACATACAGCCAAGATTACTGTACCCAGCAAAGCTACCATTTAGCATCGAAGGGCAGATAAAGAGCTTCCCAGACAAGAAAAAGCTAAAGGAGTTCATCACCACCAAACTAGTATTATATGAAATATTAAGAGGTATTCTTTAAGAAGAAGATCAAAAAATGAACAATAAAATGGCAATAAATACATATCGATCAACAATGTATCCTAGCCCTGGCTGGTATAGCTTACTGGATTGAGTGCCGGCCTGCAAACCGAAGGGTTGCAGATTCAATTCCCAGTCTGGGCACATGCCTGAGCTGCAGGCCAGGTCCCCAGTAGGAGGTGTGTGAAAGGCAACCACACATTGATATTTCTCTCCTATTTCTCCCTCCCTTCCCCTCTGTCTAAAAATAAATAAAATCTTAAAAAAAAACAAACAACAATTGATTCTAAAAAAGAAAATAAACAGAACAGAAACAGAATCATAGATACAAAGAACATCTTGATGGTTGCCAGATGGGAGCGGGTCAGTGGAATGGGCAAGAAAGGTTAAGGGATTAAGAAGTACAAATTGATCGTTACAAAATAGTCATGGAGATGTAAAATACAGCAGAGGGAATAGAGTAGCCAAAGAGCATACATACATGACCCATGGACGTAGACAACAGCGTGGGTATTGCCTGAAGGAGCTGCAGGGTGGGGTTGGTAGAGGAGGGGCAAAGGGGGAAAAATGGGGACAACTGTAATAGCATAAACAATAAAATATAATTTTAAAAAAGAGTGAACAACTGTCCTTTCAAATCTGTGAAAATAGAAATGCAACTATAGAAGCAGTTCAAAGCCCTGTGACTTGGGACCATTGAGAATAAAACTACCCATTTCCCAAAGCCATGAGAGCTAAAGTTGGACGACTGGATGTAAACTTCCAAGAAATCACCACAACAGCTAATATATGGACAATCCTTGTGCCTGTTGCAGAAAGCTTGCCAGAGACATTCAAACCTCAAACCAGGAAAAAAATCTATCAATTTGTCACTGCCTGTCTTCATTCCATCTGAAAATGATTCAAGCCATACATCTAGAAATCTTGACTGCCTGCCTCAGAACTCAAAAAGTGGGATTATAGTCTGCTTGATTTTTAACTGTTTTTCTTTTATTTATATACGGATGCTTCTTAAATACCTGACTGTTTGCATCATAGGCCTAACTTTGGAACCGGCCTGCATCACTGGCCTCTGAAATTAGATAAAACTGTTTAATTAAACTGAAAGACTGAGAGACTAGTTTAATGAAATATGGAACAATCTAGAATGTGTAACTTCTCAGGAAGTTTAAAAGGCAGGACTGAAGGGGTTCAGAACAGGCCACCCAAGATGTGCCATTTTTGCATGTAAATTATTTTGAGCTGCAGTCTCATGAGAAACTTTTACTTCTCCCTTAAAGAATTTAAATTAGGGACCTTCGCCTATAACGAGTTATTACCAGAAATAACCAGGGCAGACATCTAATTACTGCTCATCTGCTCTTGTAATTGTTCTGCAGCGACCTTCCTCACCCTAGGCGCCTTACCTTATCCTTAGTTCAGAAGGTCATCTATATCTCATTTTCCCTTTCCGTTTCTGAACCTTTCATGTATGTGGGGTCTCTGACTCTCTCATGTATGTAGGTTCCCACACATCTGTAATTAAATTTGGGTACTTTCTCTTGTTAATCTATCTCATGTACATCTAATTATTAGACTGGCCAAAGAACCTAGGAGGGTGGGAGAAAATTTCTTCCCTCACACAAGAAAGTTTGATTGTTTAAGATATTACTGAATAGTTTTCATAAGACTGTTACTTAACTGTTTTACTTATAAGGCTCCTATTTCAGGAGAGCTTAGATAATCTCAGCTGCAGGATGAAAAATAAGATCAGAGCAATTTCTTAGGACCTTCGTTTCCAAAATTTATACATGCCTAAACCTAAGTTATTTAAGTCATTTTGCCTGCCTCGTATTACAGTAGAATTGTGTGTGTTCATCATTTGTTCAGAATTGAGTTTTAAACACTTTAAATACAGTCATGTGCCACTTAATGACAGGGATTCATTCTGAGAAATGCATCATTCAGTGATTTTGCCATTGTGTGAACATAATAGAGCGCACCGACATAAATCTAGGAAGTATAGTTTAATACACACCTAAGCTATATGGTATAGCCTGTTGCAGTGTAAGGGAGGAAAAGTAGTTTTACCTCTATCCTTGTGGGTTCTTGGCTAGACATCCTTGTAATAAAATACGGATTAACAGGAGAAAAACAAAAGTTTAATATCATGTGTACTTCCTTTATGCATGGAAGAGACCCAGGAAAACAGAGTAATTTGCCAAAATGGCTGAGGTCACCACCTTAAATACCATCTTCAGATGAAGACAGAAGATGTTGGGGGTCCGGGGAGTCAGTTATTTTCCATTTACTTCTAGAAACTGCATGTTTGTATAATGGTGGCCAACGTACCTTGTAGAAAGTTTGCTTATTTGTCCGAATAAAAGGGAAAACCCAGTAAACAAGGGTTAAGTATGTTGTGCAGATTTAAGTCATTTTCTTTTTCATGAATTAGAGTTTTTAGAGATGAGGTCATCACCACCTTCCGGGTAAAGAGAGGAAAACACCCTTTCAAATGGTGATTTCCCTTACAGATCTAAATGTCTTTTAAAAGGATAACTTCTATTTGGTTTTCAGAGCTTCTCCCATATCTGCTGTTTCAAATAAAATTAACCAGCCTAAAATAATCCTTACACCAAATAGACATATTTTGGGGTGGCAAATTCTGTTCCCTGCAGCTCCTAGGCTATAAACCTATAGAGCATGTTACTGTACCAAATACCGTAGGCACTAGCGGGTGTGGCTCAATGGATTGAGTGCCAGCCTGCGAACCAAAGGGTTGCTGTTTCAATTCCCAGTGTAGGGCACATGCGTGGGTTGCAGGCCAGGTCCCCACCCAGTAGGGGACACATAAGATGCAGCCACACATTGATGTTTCTCTCCTCTTTCTCTCTCCCTTCCCCTCTCTAAAAGTAAATAAACAAAATCTTTTTTAAAAATAAAGATAAATACTGTAGGCAACTGTAACACAATGTTAAGTATTTGTGTAATGTGTTGCACTACAGTGTCACTAGGTGATAGGAATTTTTCAGCTCCATTATAATCTTATGAGACCACTATCCTGTATGTATTCCATTATTGATTGAAATGTCATTATGTGGCACGTGACTGTATTTTATTTTGCTTATCACACAGGGAGACAGTACAGGGAGAAAGCCTGGTGTCCTTTTTTATGAGTATATTTTCATCCATTTTCAGTGCTCACAAAGGAGTCAGATCACAGTTGGGTGAGTCTCCTGCCGTTTACAACCAAGAGCATTCAAACAGGGAAGAGGTTTTTCTGCCCAGACAAGCACATGTACAAAATAATGACATCAAAAATCTTTACATTTGACTTGAATAATGTTGCTAAGTACATATTTGGGTACATGTCACCCACTTTCACCACTCCAACCTATGAAGTATAACTGTATAACGAAAGTCCTAGAATTGTATAGATAAGCTACAAATTGGTACCATAAACAAGGATAATTAGGGATTTGCTTTGTATCATTCCCTTTGGCAAGTGCTTTTATTGATCTAACTACTTATCTTCATCAGCCTTACTAAAAAAAAAAAAATCCTCAAATGGTTCTTGATATATTGGCTCCATTATATAGCTGCATGTATTAAAGATGTCACATATTCAGATCAGTTACTAAATCTTCATTATTTTCTGTGTGCTGCTACTAGTTAAAAGACATTTTCTAGTCACATGAAGTTTATGGCTTGGTTTAAATTCTTGGTCCTTTGTATTGTTCTATATACTCATTCAGGTGCTTGGTCTGAAATTGGGAGGTATTAATGATCCATATTTATCTAATAGTCAACATTAAGTGAATACTTAGCATGTGACAGGCCTTATTTTATCAGCTAGCCCTTTTTCATTTAATTTTCCCAGAACGTAAATCCAGTAAGTAATAGAGCTAGCCTGGAACCCAGGCCTGGCCTCAAAGCATGACTGAGCCATTACAGTATCCGCCTACTTTGTAGCTTTCTGAATTAAGCCTGCGCCTCTTTTTTGAGCCTTCTGGGTTATGGTCACGACAGAGCCTCCACAACTCATCCTGCGGTCTAGTTTCATAAAATAGTAAGCCTTTGTGAAGTTTTTGATTTTCAGTTATTTTCCATTCACTTCTAGAGACTGTGTATCTGTATCATGTTGACTCAACCTGCCTTGTAGAAAGTTGTGTGTTCTTCAGTCTAAAACAGTGGTTCAGAATTATTGTACATTTTTATGTACTTACATGCCAATAATAAAGGAGCTGTTTACTCAAGGTCTTAAAAGGTTGGCTTTTTTTCCCTTCTACTCTTCATAGGGTAAAAGGTACCAATGGGATGCAGAAACTCAAGGATGGATTCTCGGTTCATTTTTTTATGGCTACATCATCACACAGATTCCCGGAGGATATGTTGCCAGCAAAGTGGGAGGGAAACTACTGCTAGGATTTGGGATCCTTGGCACTGCTGTCTTCACCCTGTTTACTCCCATTGCTGCAGATTTCGGAGTTGGAGCTCTCATTGTACTCAGAGCACTAGAAGGACTAGGAGAGGTAATGTTTTAGTCTTCTGTTTTTCTTCTTGCCCTATATCACTTTCTTGTCTTCTTAAAGATATCATTCTTTGGTATGAATATGAACCAAAAATTGATACTGGAAGATAACAGGGATTTTTTTTTTAACTAGAAGATAACCCAAGTAGATTTCTTTTGTGGTCAATAAAGTCTGGAGTGAGAGCACCCTGAAATTGAAAGCTTTACTCAAACAGCAGAGAAAACACTTTCTGAGAGACATTTCACAACTCTCCCTACTCTCTTATTCTGGGAAATAAGAAAATAAAACACTATTAAAACAGTTAAGGTAGACCTCCTGAACTTTTGCCACAGTTTATCTCTCCTGCATCATTGATTGCACAGAATCTAAAACACATATTACACAGTACGTTATTGAATTACCTCTTCTTTTAAATTTGTTGCTATTGAAAGAACTTCCTCTTTATCATTTGTTCTCTTTTCTGGTCCTCTAATTTAGAGACAAATTATCATTTTATATAGCTTTCTTTGATTCTGTGATTCTTCTGGTCTTTTTGTTGCTTTTAGAATTTTTATAATTTTATGTCTTTTTTTTCTTCCCTCCTAAGACTTTTACCATTTAAAAAAATTTTAATTTCTTATCCGTTTTCCTTTGCACTTCTTGTTTGCATTTTACCATATGTACCTTCATCTTTAAATAATGATCTCTTTTTTTTCTAACTTCGAACTTCTGTGAAACCAAGGCATAGATTTAGTTTGCTCACTCTTAACACTTTTTTAACCCAAGCAAAATAGTGACCTCTGGGTTTGGTGTAGAGCATGAAGATTATTTTAGGTAGTAATGTATTATGCTATGTTGGAAAGCTAACTGGAGTCGTAAAAGCAGAGTTTGAATAACAGCTTCGCTGTGAAAACATTCACTAAGTCCTAATCTCTATACCTCAGTTCCATCATTTTTTAAAATTGAGACTAAAATACCTACCCCATGTTTAGTCACAGTTCAAGCTGGGTGATAATTGCTAGAATACTTCGGCTATTTTCATGTACTATTTAAAGTTAAGCTTTGATCACTCATCTGAACATTCTTATTTTGTCCTTATCAAATAGAGGTGTACTAAATAAATCCCTCTTGACAATAAAAATTACCCGTATATTACCATTCTCCTTACTGAGTTAATTGTACTTAATCGTAGTATATTTCCTCTGTTCCAGATACTGAATCTCCTTGCTGCATATATTTCCGTATTTCAGCCTGCTGTCTATTTAGACCACTAATTTAGCATTATAGTATATTGATTGTATTACTTCTGCTATCTCAAGTGACTGCCTTATTTCTGAATAGAATTTGTGTTCTTAGGTTCATCTGTCTTTCTTTATTCCTCCAATATGTATCACATGTACATTGCCTTACCCATAAACTTAGGTCAGCATCTTTCATCCCCAGCATATGATTCACCATAAATATACCTACATTATCCCTAGATTTTTATAATAAAGTTTTTATAATCTCTGTGGACATTTTCAAACATCTAAAGATTTATTCTGTAATGACTCCAGTTGCTCCATGATATAGATTCTTACAGATTTGGGATGCTACCTAAATCATTTTTGCTTCTACTGGTACTTACTTCTTTCTTTCTTTTCTTCTTTTGGAAAGAATTAGCAGAAAGTACAAAGTATTAAAGCAGGTATTCTCTCCCTTAATAATAGCACTAGCTACCATTTATTTTTACGACAGTCATGCAAGACAAGGGAGTATTATCTCTGTTTTACATACAAAGAAACCGAACTTCAAGGAGAGTGACTGAGGCTACATGGATAGACAGTAACCAAGGAGAGCTGTGAATCCACACTGCTTTGAATCTACCAAAACCTGTTCTCTCCCATTCTCCTGTAGCATTTTCTCCTTTCTCAAGTCTCTGTGAGCCTCGTGGCCTCCACTGCTCCATTGCCTTTCTATATCATAATTGGCATTTACTAAACTAGTTATCCCCACAAAGGAAAAACAAAAAGGCTATAAAGACTCTGATTGACAGACCATTTTTCTTGTCAGTTAAGATCAATTTGAACTTCTTCCAGTATCCCACAGTATTAGCTCATAGTTTTAAAAGTTACATATTGGTAACATTCCCATTTCATTCAGGTCATTAACAAAGGGAATAAGTACAATAAACCTTTAGAAGGATACTTTATGTCATCATTCAGTACATTCTTTTAGATTTATTGTAACCCTTACCTTAATCCTCACAGTAGTTGACAGCATCCATAAATCTTTGTTCAGATTATAAAAGTGCTTCATTATAAGGTATTTTCACTTAACATTATAAAGATGTCTCACTTCATGGAACCTGATTCTAGTTTGATCTTTATCCAGAAATTTCTCTTGCAACAATATTCAGCTGAATTTAAAGCATTAACAAAATGGCCGTATATTTTCATCAGAAATATCCTTTACCCCTCAGGGTGTCACATTCCCGGCCATGCATGCCATGTGGTCTTCTTGGGCTCCCCCTCTTGAAAGAAGCAAGCTCCTTAGTATTTCATATGCAGGTGAGATAACTATTCTTATGAAAATTTTTGCTATAATTTGTTATGTACATATCAACCTTGGAGGAAAAGTGCCTGCACTCCAGAGTCAGGCACTGTCAGATGCCTCCTTTGGGGAAAAGTTAAGTTTGGGGGAATATAACTTTATTGTTAATTTTTTTTATTTGGCTCAGCTGTCTATAGCAATGTGCCTTTATTAACTAAGGTCATTTTCTTCATCTGCCATCATATGTTAACTTTTCAGATGTTGGTATAGAGAATGCTAAGTTTTATTAAAAAATCCAATGGCTGGAAAATCAAACACTTCTTTTAAATTGTGATTTCTAATTTTAATCGTCCAATTCACATGACCCTCAGTCCTTCTCTTCATATATCTTTTTTCTATGCATTTATTTGCCAGCATTTTAATCTATAAGTGAGATAACATGAGCTTTATATGTGAATTATAATTTTATCAGATTATACAAGAATACTAGCCTTTCTTACATTAACTGAATTAAAACTTTTTGACCTGACTGCTTTTACATACAGTGGTTGAGAAAGGTCTCTCTGTGGTGACTTATTAGCTAAAATTTAAAGGGTAAGAATAAACTAGTCGTGCAAAGAGCATTCCAGCCAATCAGAACAGCATGCACAAGAGTTCTCAGGCAAGAAATACATAAGGATTCAAAGAAATGCAAAACCACTATGGGGGGCTAAAACATAATGAATGAAAGACGTATGACATAACAGCTTAGGGAACTAGACAAGAACCAGATAACATCAGGTCTTACAAACTACAGGAAAGAATTAGGATTATTTTTTTCAAAATAGAATGGGGAGACATCAGAGGTTTTTAATCCAGAGAAAGACATTAATCCAATTTACATTTTAAGATGATTCTTGGAGTTGTGTAGAGATTTACATGAGAAATCTGATAAGTTCAAGAAGAGGTACTGTTATTCCCCTTTTCCTATTGAATACAGTCTAAACTCAAACTAGTGGTTGACATTTTACATTCTTCACCACTTCATTTCAACTAGCCTGTGCCCTGACACATAGTACCTAGCATGGAGTAGATATTCAGTAACTATTTGACTTATTTTTTCAGCTCTTATCTCCTACTCCTTCCTTCACCCAGATGAAGTTCCCAAACCTACTTACTCTGTGATTTCCTGCCTGCATTCCTTTATTCATCCTGCTACAGCTCCCTCTGTATCTTCTTACCCATCTTTTCAAAGTCCACTGCTGCTTCTCACATCTTTTCCTGACCTCTGAAAGTCAGAGGAAATCTGTCTCATATTTGAACATTCATGTTGCTCTGTGACGCTTAGCACTTTCTAAAATGTGAAAGTAAGACCAAGAATTGAGCCAAGAAACAGTATCTAAATTATTTTAGCTCCACCGTATCAACTAAGATGTCTTGTTTGGTGGTTAAAATGATTTTTATTATTATCTGAAGCAATTATTCCTAATATATTTTGGGCAAATTAGATTATTAAAAGCTTTATTCTTATTTCATTAAGCATGCTGCTCTAGATCATGTTTATCAGCCTTAGAAACCATCTTTGAACCCCAGATACCTGAATTTCTAACACATGTGGCATTTACTACATCTTATATTGATGGTTGCCTTCTGATTCATCGGTAGCTACATAGTTGTAACTAATGGAACTACATATTAACATGTATTTTACATGTTGTGGGTTTTCTAGTAAATGATTCCTTAAGAAAATGGGTTGTTTATATTTACGTGTGACTAATTCAGCTCTTGTAGGATCTGAATCATTCCTTCTCTTCTCCATTATTTGTTACCCATCTTCTTTACGCAGTAAACCTCTCCCCTCTGTTCATCTCTCTAGAACTTACAAAGTCTTCGTTGTTGTTCTAGGAGCACAGCTTGGGACAGTAATTTCTCTTCCTCTTTCTGGAATAATTTGCTTCTATATGAATTGGACTTATGTCTTCTACTTTTTTGGTAAGTTGATTGAAAATTTTAACCTTAATTATAGTGTAACAAATCCAGGGCATAGGTAAACACGGCTTAACTCCTCCCACAACATCCAAATTACAACTAAATTATAGAACACCCATCACTCAGAGCTGTCAGAAATCAAGTTGAATGGAAGTTCGACAACTAAGGAATTAAAGAAACCACATCCATCCAGACTGGTAGGAGGGGCTGAGATATAAAACAGGTTGGTCTCACATCCATGTATGGTGGATAAAAATTTGGGAGGGATATCTCAGGAGCAAGGAGTCCCAGCCCCACACCAGGCCTACCAGCCCAGGGTTCCATGCCAGAAAGATAACATAACTTCTGGCTGCAAAAACCACATGGGATTGAGTTGGTGGAAGAAACTTCTAGAGTCCCAAGCAGTTCCTCTTGAAGAACCCACACAAGAATTTACTCAGACTCACTCCCCCTGAGCTCCAGCACTGGGGTAGCAACTCGAAAGGTACAAGTGACATATAAGGCAGAACTGACATGTCTGGCATCAAGATAAGATCTGGGGGACAGCTTTCTCCTAGACAGAAAGGCAGGCAGAGGCCATTGTCCCTTTTCTGAACTCTCCCCTCCCTCACAGAGCCACAGAGCTGGCAGGATAGTATAAACAGCCTCTTGGACAACTTCAAGTGTTCCAACGTTCACATCATAGGAGTGCCAGAAAGAGAAGAGAAAGATAAAAAAATTGGAAATCTATTTGAAAAAATAATGAAAGAAAACTCCCCTAATTTGGTGAAAGCAATAGACATCCAAGTCCAGGAAGCACGGAGAGTCCCAAACAAGATGGGTGCAAAGAGGCCCACTCCAAGACACATCATAATTAAAATGCCAACGATTAAAGATAAAGAGAGAATCTTAAAAGCAGCAAGAGAAAAGAAGTTATTTTCCTACAGGGAAGGTCTCATAAGACTGTCAGCTGATTTCTCAAAAGAAGTTCTGCAGGCTAAAAGGGATTGGCAAGAAGTATTCAAAGTCATGAAAAGCAGGGACCCACAGCCAAGATTGTTCTACTTCAGCAAAGCTATCACTTAAAATCAAAGGGCAGATAAAGAGCTTCCCAGACAAGAAAAAACTAAAGGAGTTCATCATCACCAAACCATTATTGTATGAAATGTTAAAGGGACTTACTTAAGAAAAAGAAGATCAAAACTATGAATAAAATGGCAACAAGTACTTATCCCTCAACAATGGAATCTAAAAAACAAAGCAAACAAGAAAAACAGAGACAGAATCAGAGATACAGAGAGTGTTTTAATGGTTGCCAGATGGAAGACGGGTGAGAGGAAATGGGTGAAGAGGTGAGGGATTTAAGAAGTACAAATAGGTAGTTACAGAATAGCCATGGGAATGTAAAATACAGTATAGGAAATGGAGTAGCCGAAGAACTTATAGACATGACTCATGGACATGAACAGTGGTGTGGGGGGTGATGGATGGAAGGGTAGAAAGGGGAGGAAATTGGGACAACTGTGATAGCATAATCAATAAAATGAAATCCAAAATGTAATACCACTCTCATAATTGGTTAAAAATATATACTCTAACTCACTAAAGTAATCACCTCCTAAACCACAAAGCTCTAAAACACTACTTAAAACATGTGTTTTAAGTTGACATGGTTAAAATGATCTAGCTAAGTTTTGACCTGATAGTAGTTTTGGAATATCTCAATAGAAACTGCTGTTGAATCCAGGACTTAATACTATACTTATTAACAAAAATTACTGTGTTGGACATTATAGAAATGTATCTTGAAAAATCCCTTCTCAAGCAAAGGAAGATGCTTTGACTTGGCAGTTTTAATCCTGTCCAGGGCCTTTTATTTCTCAGTCTCATTAGCATGATGATACAAGTTTTTAGTAATTAGGTTGCAGCAAAAACATTTTATGCAGGAAGTCTATCTGCAGTCAAAGCAAAAAAAAAAATCAATAAACAATAATAGATAGATACCAGTGGAAATAATAGGTTGTGGAAATTTATATTTAAAAAGATTTGTCAGCATCTTCTTTCTCGAGCATGCCCGCATCTTAACCCTCCCCCGTCTTTCTCCGGGGTGTGCTGTGTCCGGAGCACACCCGTGCCTTTCCCCTTTGTCCCTATCCTCCCCCTAGGCACGTTCTCCCTTTGTTTTCCCTAAGCTCCGAGGGCCCTTCTTTTGCCTCTGTAACTTATTTCCTGAGCGCACGAAGCCCTGCAGGCTCATTTCTTCCAGGGCTCACTTCTACCTCTGACTTCTAAATAAACTTTTATAAATAAATAAACAAATTTAAAATAAAGGATTTCTCTGGTATACTCTGATAGGCAGAGTCATGTGGTCAAAAGTTGTTCTCTTCAAAATTTATGGGAAATAATACAGATAGCAGCTATCCCATTAAAGAATTATAAGAGGAACTTGAAAACTAAACTGAAACTAATTTTACATTGAGTTTATAATGACATAATTTTTTCAAGACATATAAAAGTCGCTGTTTGTGCATTCTAATTTTATTTAACTGTTATTTTTCTGTTTTAAGGTCTAATTGGAATCATTTGGTTTGTTTTATGGATCTGGTTGGTTAGTGATACACCAGAAACTCACAGGACAATCTCCCACCAGGAAAAGGAATACATTTGCTCATCATTAAAAAATCAGGTATGGACTTTGGCATATTTAGAAAATAATTTTAGAAGCTTTCTTTTCTTCAGAATTAAGATACCACCGTGGTTGGTTTGGCTTAATGGACTGAGCACCAGACTGTGGTCTGAAAAGTTGCTGGTCCGATGCCCAGTCGGCACACATGCCTGGGTTGTGAGACAGGTCCCCAGTTTGAGCTGTGCAAGAGGCAGCCAATCGATATTTCTCTCACACATCAATGTTTCTCTCCCTCTCTTTCTCCCAACCCTAAAAAGAAATAAATAAAACTCTTTTTTTTTTTTAAGATACCAGTTTGTTTTTTTTTGACTCCGCTACTATCTGGCCTGGAAGCCTAAGATACCAATTTTTATTATAGATAATTTTATTATTTTTATTGCGCATGCTCTAGGCAAAGTGGAGCAGGCAAATGAAAAAAATGTACAAAATATTGGTTTGTTTTATCTAAGAAATTCCAGTTCCCTCCAGATTAAATATATGAAAAAATAACCTGTTAAAGTCATTTTAAACCCTCTGCAGCAGTGATTTTCAACCATTTTTATCATGACCCACATAAACTAATTACTAAAATTCTGCGGCACACCAAAAAATATATTTTTTGCTGATCTGACCAAAAAAAAAAAAAAAAGTAGGTATAATTTGATTCATTCACACCAGACAACTATTGTGTTAGCTGTTGTCACTTTTTTATTTGACAGGCTAAGGGAAGAGAGGTCAGTGCCTCTGACTAAATAGTCAGGTACTGCATGTTTTAATAATTCTAGCAGCACACCAGTGTACTGCAGCAGACTGGTTGAAAATTGCTGTTCTAGCACGATTATCAAATGAGTCTTAAGTTTGTCTTTTCTTCATAATTAGTAGAAAATAACATGTGTTATTTATTAAAGGTATCTTACAGCTTCAATCTAAATGTTAGTTGTTGATATGTTTTTATCTGTATTTTAAATGAGTGTGATTTAATGAGGACAGCACATTTATTATCATATATAATAATATAATATATACCTATTTGCCCCCTAGAGTAGATCTTTAGGGAAAAAAATTATTTCTTATTAAACACAATAGCAGTCAGAAATAAAAGTGTGCTGTAATTTAATATAGTAAATTCTCGAGCCATGGAAACAAATATTTGCCTTTTGGGAAAATGAAAGATAATATGAAAACATTAGAAAAAATTAAAATACATATAGTCTATAAAATATTTCATTTAAATTTAATTCTTGAATTAAATTTAATTCATTTAATTCTTGCCCATTATGTTATTATGATTGATATTTTCAATTTTTATATATAGTAGAGCCAGGCAGTATTTAAACATTTACTCATTTATATTTCTTTTAAGTTTTTTAATTTTGCTACAGATGCCTCCACAAACTGCTGAACTTTAGGAAATATGGCATCTCTTGGGCTTTGCTAAAGGTCGGCAAAAACTTAGAAGAAATCAGCAATGTAATAAGGAAAGTTTCTTTGAAAGCTTGGTGTCCTTTGTGATTTGAATCAAACGAATCACCCACTTTTTTCCCTTAAGGAACAAAGAAAAAGAATTTAATGCCTTGTAAATAGGTCTTGCCACATAAACCTTGATATATTTTGTCACATTTTCTCAGCATTAACGGCCAACAGCTAGCTTCTTCCAATACTTTATTTTTATGAACTTAACGAAACTTTTTAGTTTTAGATTTTTTGTTAAAGCTTTCTCTATTTGATGTGTGTCTAAATCTGTCCTTTATCCAAACCTAAGGTTAATTTGTTCTTTCATATGCTCCAGAAAGTAGAATATTCAGAAGCAAAAGGAGTTAGGAGGATTAAATCTTGGATCCACAGCATCTGCTCATCTGCTGTACTTCATTCTTTTAAACATTTTTTAAGAACTTACTTACTATGTCCTAGGTTCTTTTTCAGGTACTGAGGACTTAAAAATTAATAACAGAAAGAAAATGAACAGGAAATGGTTCTTGTGAGATCTTTGGTCTCCAAAAGGAGACAGACATTAATGAACATAATTTCAATATAGTATAGTATAGGCTGCATGATGCAGTGTTGTAAGACAGAACTCCTGTTTTGGTGCTGTTGGAAAGCCGTAGCAATTCTATAATTGCTTTAACTTTTTAAATTTTACCTATTTATTTTATGAGAGAGAGGACGGGAGGAAGAAAGAGAGGGAGAGAAATGTCCATGTGAGAGAGATATATTGATTGGTTGCCTCTCACACACACCCGGACCAGTGACTGAACCTGCAACCCAGGCATGTGCCTTGACCAGGAATCTAACTGGCGACCTTTTGCTTTCCTGGACTACGCCCAACCCACTGAGCATACTTGTCAGGGCCATCTTAATTTTTATCTAGAAGGTGGAGCTAAAGCTGTTAGCCAGGAGAGATGTTTGCTCCTTTTTGTGGTTTATAGCATTCTTGTTTTGTCTGTGCTCAGATATGATTAGAGAGTGATCTTATTTTTGTCTCATTCCATCATGTTTATGGAGTGGCTTTGTTCAAGTTCAGTGGTCAAACACCTTGACCTAGCTGTTAGAAGCAGAACAGCTCAGGTGACAACAGCCTGAGGCTGCTTTTCTCTTTCTCACTAATAAAAGTATATCTGACCAGTCCTGAAAAGGAAGCTGGAAGCCAGACACATTGGAGGATTAAGACGTGCAGGCATTCCAGGCCCAGGATATGGTGTAAGCAAAGGCACAAGAGACAGAGGGGGCCAGGAAGTGCAGCAGGTGGTAAAAGGCAAAGAGCTGCAAGAGATATAGGGGTAACCAAAAGTCGGTCGTGGAGGGTCCCCAGTGTCTCACTGAGGAGCTTAGACTTTACCCTGTAGGCACTGGGATGCCATGAATTGTTGGTGAGCTTGGTGACAGAATGAGGTTTGTGTTTTAGAGAGCTCACATTGACAGTTGTGTGGAGAGAACACCTGAACCAGATAGTCAGGGGTTCCCATTAGAATGCTTTCTCACTTATCAAACTAAGAAAAAGTCAATACTTATAGGCAGAAATGTGATTTTATTCTTACAATGCGTAGATCTTACATTTATGGCAATGTATATAGTTCCAATTCTGATCTAGAAATTGTTATATAAAGAGCAATAAAATCTTCAGGGTACTTGGCAGGTAAACTCAGAAGGTCAGCTCATAACTAGTGAACTCTACTAGTGAGTACTTTAAGATCATCAACTTTTACTCTGTTTTGAAGTTCTCTTTTTAATATAGTGTGAAAAGACATTACCATTTCACCCATAGAAGTTTTCTTTCCTAGAGATCTAGTATTGGTCTTTTCTTTACATGACTCCTGAGAGCAGCATGTTTTGTAACTGTTTGCTTCTTCTTTATACTTTTAAGAAAAAGCATGCAATTTGGCAACATTATGAAGCAAATGGGGACCTTGGTTTGAATATTTAGTTGTTGTAAATTAAGAACGGCTATTTCATGCAACTTTTTCTAAGTCAGTTTGTTATTACTTGCATATGACAGGAAAACATTTTTCTGTGAAGTTGCACTTCAAGATACTCAAGCATTTGTTGAATGACCTTACCCTTCCTATATTCTGAAAATTAACACATTTGACAACAAATAATTTTTTGTAGTTTGTCCTTTTTTGTTTCAGCTTGTATGGAAAAAAACTAGTTTATCTATTAATACAAATTTAATGATACATTCTCTATATAAGATTCAAGACCTCATTGATGTTCTTTAAGAAATTCTGTTATCATTCACATAGCTAAAGAAAATTTGCTTTCAAAATGTTGTCTGGGAAGATCTGAGCAATTTAAAAATTTCCTTCATTTATCACAAGTATTTTGAAACAATAACAAGAGGATAATTTTTAGATTCAGAATATCAGAAAAGGCTGTTTTGCACTTCATTAAGGTCGTACCTTAAACCTGTGTCATCCATTATTGTAGGCACTAGCCCATGTGGCTATTAAATTTTAATTTAAACTAACTTAATTAAAAATTCAGTTCCTCTGCTGCACTAGCTAGATTCAAGGGCTTAATAACCAATGTGGCTACTGGTTACCACATTAAGAAACACAGATAGAGGACATTTCCATTGTTGTAGAAAGTTCCATTAGATAGCACTACCTTAAAACCTTAAAGGATTTTGTTAGTGCCTGCTGAATACTTGGATAGTTTCTCCTAATAACATTTAAAAATTCATCTTTAACTTGAATGTTTTTATACATGAAGGTTTTTCTTCCCTGAAATGTAACTTATGATGTGGAAATACAATACTATAAATTGACCTCACAGTTCTTATTGGGAGAAAAGAAAACTTGTTTTCTACCCAATTTCCAAATGAACTCTAAGCTGTAACATGTGCATATCATATTATTTCCAAACCTCACATAATTACCATTTCCTTTTTGTAGAGAGACCATCGAAGATCTACTCTCTTAGCAACTTTCAAGTATATAATATAGTATTATTAACTTTAGTCACCATGTTAAACGTTAGGTTCCCAAAACTTATCCATCCTATAACTGGACATCTATACCCATTGACTGACATTTCCCCCACCCTCAGCTCCTGGCAACTACTATTCCACTCTCTGTTTCTATGAGTTCCTTTTTTTTTTTTTGTTCCATATGTTTTCCGTATTTGTCTTTCTCTGTCTGATTTGTTTCACTTAGCATAATGCCCTCAAGGTCCATTCATGTTGCAAATGGCAGGACTCCTTTGTCTGTGGCTGACTGTCTAAATCAGTCTTCTCCCAGGGCTCCCAGACCTGCCCAAGGGGGCCCGGAGCTGGTTCACAGCTGCCTTCTGGGCTCACCGCTGGCACCAAGTCTGTGTATCTTTTACCCAAAGCACAGGCGTGTAAGACTCCTCCCGGGTCCCTACACGTATGGTGCTTAATCCCACAGCTCCCACAAGGGCACTTTTGTCTGTGGATGGATACCAACTGAGTCTAGGACATCTTATTTGGCTATCTTGCTAACTGATGTCACTCTCCACTTATAGCTGGTCTCAGTTGTATGATTCTCCAAAAGCATCAGATTATCAAAAATTCAGTTGATATTTATAGGCTGTGAAAATATGCCAGTATGGCTAAGTTTGCTTCATTTGTACAAACAAGATTATGCCTAAATACTGGTGAAATGCTATAAAAGCTATTATCAGCATATCCTTCTAAAATACCACTGTCAACATGTGCAGGTACATACAGCAGGAATCTTAAAATTATTACATATTTTACACTGAAGTTTCTATTTCCCCGTGGAGGATACATTATTCAGAATATATTTAGTTTTCGGAGATCAGATACATTTAAGTTTGTACCTTTCAACACAGAAGTGTGATTCATTTCCTTTGTGGGTTTCAAATCCATATTAAAAGAGCTATGTTCCAAATTCCTTTAAACTCTAAAATCTCTAGACTGGTCTTGTCCTTCTTTTTATCTCTGAGCTTTTCAAACAATGCGGGTGGATGGAGAGGTTGCAGAATTCTTCAATCTCTGTAGTAATGGGTCCCAAATTTTGCTACACATTGAAATCCCCTGGGAATCTTTAAAACGTACTGCCGTCTACCTCATACCCATTCCCAGCCTGGTTTAGTTGGTCTGGGATGTGATCTTGGCCTCAGGATTTTTCAAGTCCCCTGTATAGCAAAGTTTGGGAACCATTGCTTTATAGAACTACCAGTGAAGCCTTTTAGAATATACACATTGGCCCTACATTCAGAGGTTTTGTTTTTGTTTTTGATTCAATAGACCTGGAGTAGAGTACAGCCAGCCAACTGTAATTTGGAATGTCAAAGATGATTCCAAAGCATAGCTGGAATTAAGAATCACTGCTATATAAGAATAAGGGTTCTCTCTCCTTCTCTTCCCTTATATATCCTACATCTTTGATACATGCTGAAGAACACAAGAGCATAACTACGAAGTCAAATAGGAAAAAGGTACTTTTTCCACAAGGTTAATACTGGTTCTTCCTCTTTTTGAAATAACAGTGAACTCTGGAGGCAGAAACATAAATCGTTCTAGCTTTTGAGAAAGAAACCACGGAGCCTTCGTATATAGGAAATGCAGTTATCTGATGCCCCTAACCAGTGGTCTCCAGGCTTGCTTTCTTTTCTTTCTTTATCTTATTGGGATGATCCAGGCTTTCTTGATCATTCCTCAATAAAACATTGGGGGGCTATTTGAGTATATGGGTTTTTTTTCCTTTTTTAATCCTAACCCAAGGATATGTTCACTGATTTTATAGAGAAAGGAAGGGAGAGAGAGAGAGAGAGAAACATCGGTATGAGAGAGACATCCATTAATTCCTTCCTGTATGTGCCCTGACCAGGGATCGATCCTGCAACCTTTTGGTTTATGGGATGACACTCCAACCAACTAAGCCACCTGGCCAGGGCATTGAGTATATATATTTTTTCATAGGTTATCTACATGTAATACTATAGTGAGGTATATTATAAAATATATAAAAATTGACTTTTTAAAGGGTAAATAAGAAATAAACAGATAAATACATATATTAAAATTTTTAATGGGAAACACCTTTTTATCACCTGAAAATTAGTAATAATGATGTTATTTAATGGGAGCAGTGTGTTTGAATGTTATATTTGATGAGCCTGTCATTATTTTGTTTGGTGAGGCAGCTGACAAAGAACTCATTATGAGGAAGTGTCAGCTCTACTGTTTTCTTATTGTTCACTTGTGCTTACATTATTAGAGTTCCCTTTTACTAACTCTAAGAATCTTTTCAAGACACTGTTGATTTTGTGAGATTTGTTTTAAGTAAAACTTGCTAGTAAAATCCGTAAATCCACTTTAAAAGGCGTGTATAAACTGTAATATGCTGTAATGCACTGAGGACAAACGTGAGGATGCTATTAACCCCTTTGAAATGGGGAAATCATGCAATATGTGATTATCTGTCAATCAATTTTAACTAAGAGCTGCAAGGCAAATAAAAGCTTTTTTTTTTTTAAGGAATTGCAAATTCCTTAAAACACATTTGAATAGAAACCCAACTATGTTCCAAGGGGGGGAAAGGGGGGCAGAACTTATAAAAACAGAAAAAGAGGAGCTTCCAAAGGGGTAAAGCAGGTTGTTTTGAAAGAGCTGTGACTGGTGCTGGCAAGCAGACTTCCACTGTGCTACAACACGACTAATCACTTACATCTACAGCTAGGTGAAAATTTTATTTCTTAAGAGTATACAGTGCTGCTGAGCTATTTCCAGGGGCTGTATCAAGATGTAGCCATTTGGTTTAGCCATTGTTGCACGTGGAAGGATTGCATTAACTCAGCCTCCTGGAGCCTCCCAGCTATATTTTAAATTGCTCTCCTGACAATATAAAGTCTGTTTTGCCGTTTTTCTTTTACATCTGACATATTTCATCGCCAACCTACTTATTAAATTTTAATAGAATCTAATTTCTTTTTTTAGCATAAAAGTGAGTACAAATAAAAGTTCTAATATGTCTCCCCACACCACAGTGGGTCATCTTGCACGCCCCTGGGGCGCTTCCATCCTACTTTGAAGGCTATTACTCCAAATAGTTCCATTTAAAAAGTTCTGTTGCACAGTTCTTATAAATCATCGTAATGTAGTAAAGACTGTATAATGAAATATGTGTTCTAATAGGACTTGCAGTCTCTTTCATTTGTCCTTAGGCCAACCTCAATTTGATTATGAAACTGTTCTCTAATTTATAGATGGAGAAATTAATACTGCAGGTGACTTCTGACATTCACAAGTGTTTGAGCATTGTTGCTCTAATTACATTTCCATTTTTCTTCTAACTTGAAGATGGACTCTGTTACTCTTTAATATTTTGAAAGAATTCATTTGAAAATCTGGTATTTACTAATCAAGGCTGATAATGTTTCTAGATGGAATTTTGGCTGATAAGGTGCAGATCTAAACATAGCAAAGCAGAGCTAGAGCTCACCCTAACGGTGCCTGTCTTTTTCAGCTTTCTTCACAGAAGTCAGTCCCGTGGATACCCATGCTAAAGTCCTTGCCACTCTGGGCTATTGTCGTTGCACACTTCTCTTACAACTGGGGCTTTTATACTTTGCTGACATTATTGCCTACTTACATGAAGGAGATCCTAAGGTTCAATGTTCAAGCGGTAAGAAAATATATGCTTCTTATACAGAGGACAGATTTTAAACTACACACAGAATTTGGTTTTATCTGTGTGATATTCAGTTACTTTGTTTCTTCCATTTTACTCTAATATACTAAATTTTAGAGACTTCACTTTTTGCTTCACAGTTCGTTCTTTTCTCAGTGTGTGTTAACACTGATTTAAGGCACCTTTTGGCTGATACCCCTTTAACCATAAAGTCCCACTAATCCCTAGTAACATGCCAGGATCTATCAGATTGCAACTTCAAGTGGCACCAGTATTCACTTATACAAGGGATAGTGGTGGGGCTTTGCAGGAATCTGGGAGAGGAGTTGGGAGGTGCAAGGTTCTTGTGCAAAGGTTACTCTGTAGCACCATTTAGGCATTGGAAGAGCTATAGTTATAAAGTTACATAAGAAGAACCTTTGAATTCATCAAATTGAGATAGTTCCTATTATCTCTATTTACATTGATAGATTTTGTCTTTAAAGAGATTGAAGAAAAGCTTAAGGAGAATGAGGCACAGTTTGTAAGGAAAACTGGTGGTACCTTCTGGAGGGTAGGCCCCGTGTAGTACAGGCGTCCCCCGCTAAGTGGGTGGTCTAAGAACCCATCTGTATCAGTGTACCAGCTGGCTTGTGAGCGGCTATGTTTGGCTTCAGTGAATTGTTTTCGAAGACTCTTTCAACACGTTTCTTGATGGGTGATTTACGAGCACGCCTGTGGAGCTGTGTTTAGCAGTTTTTGACTAAAACTACAGCATGCCTTCCCCCTCCCCTGTATCCCACCATCCCTATTCACCTAATCTTGTCCCAAGCAACTTTTTTTTGTTTCCCTGGACTAAAAAGGTCCTCAAAGGGAAACATTTTGCTGCTGTGGAAGAGGTGAAACAAAAAAATGGCAGAAGCACTAAAAGGCATCAACATTGATGAGTTCAAAAACTGTTTTGAGCAGTGGAAAAAACTTCTTAAAGGGTGTATTGTATCAAATGGAGAGTACTTTGAAGGCGACTGAGGTTTAAACATGCCCTAAGAATAAATACACAATTTTTTATAAATAAATTCCGGGGCTTGGGGCGGGGCAGGACGGGGGAGTCTCCTCTTGTAAATCAAAACTATAACCCTGTACCACTTCACACCTATTAAATTATTTTTTTGAAAACAGAAAATAAGTGTTGAGGATGTAGAGGAAATGAAACCGTCATACATGGCTGGTGAGAATGTAAAATGATGTATAGCCATTGTGAAGAGTTTGTCAATTCCTCAGAAAAATTAAACATAAAGCTGCCATGTGACCCAGCAATTCCGTTCCTAGGTCTTTTCCCAAGAGAATTGAAAACATATGTCCACACAGATACATGTACACAAATGTTCATAACAGCATTACTCACAATAACCAAAAAGTGGAAACAACCCAAATGTCCATCAGCTAGTGAATAGGTAAATAAGATATGGTATATTCATAGAATGGAATATTACTCAGCCACAAAGTGAAAGATAGCCCTTGTTAGGGCCCAGGGCAGAGCACCCCAAGATATCCCACGATGGCATGTTGATTATTTCAAACTAAAATCACTTAAGAAGCAACAGGAAGTGGGAGGGGCTCTCTAACTCTCCCCCTAATCTAAATTTAGAAAGAAAGAATAAAATTCTCATCATGTTGTTTTCCATTGGACCGTGCAGATAAAGATTCTGGGAAGCTGACAACGTAAGAAGAAGTTTACCTGTTTTCCAGCTTATTGTCAGATTTCCCAAAGACCTCAGCTGCTGCAGTCCCAGGAAAGGGCAGTTTTTCCCAGCAGAGATGTTTCCTGACTGGCTCATCAAAATTATCAGGGAAGGGGGAGTATTTCCTCCACTTTCTATGCTTCTGTAGTTCTTTTGGCTGGACTAGTAATAAAATAATGAAATTGACACAAGACTAGCTTAACCAGAGAAAAATCAATTTAATACATGCACATGAGGGACCACAATATGATGCTCATATCTTGAAATAGACTCAAAGAATTGATGGAACCAGGCACCTTTTTATATTTTTAGACAAACGATAAATTTGTGAGAAATTGACAGGTCAAGAAAAGTACTTATTAGCAAGGAATCTAAGCAAGGTTTAGGCTTCAGTAGTAAATTTGTAAAGAGTTACAAGTTTCACTAATACAGGCTTTTAAACTCTGGATTTTTTTAACCCTTGGGATAAGGTGGTCTCTTAGAAGCAGAGAGGGCACCTATCACAAGGAGAGTTACTTCCTCTTTTAGAGAGACAGAGGAGTCAGAGAGCTCCTCCCACTCCTGCTGCTTCTCAAGTGATTTTAGTTCGAAATAATGAACGTACCCATGTGGGATATCTTGGGGCAGCCTGCCCTGGGCCCTGACACCCTAGGAGTAAAGAAGCAGCCTGGATGGTGAGTGTAAAGATAGCAAGGCTGACAACTTGGCTACATGGAGTTAACCAAACTTAAACATGGTTAAAGCGTGTCTTCAGTCACCTTTCTCTCAAAGCATATTGATAACATTGGCCTCATGAACCAAACCTTGAACCTCATTCAGGCAGCTAAGCTATGAAGACCTCCTCTGCCTACTTTTGAAAAACAAGATGAGCTATACCAAAATATACCCACAAATGGCACTGACAAAAGTTAAACTGAAACAAGGCTTTGGCAATAGCATGGGATGGATTTGTTGTAAGCATCCGTTTTTCCCTAAGTTATCTGGTAATAGAACCTGACGGTAATCTACTACAGTGATGAATTGCATACAAATATAAAAATTATTCCACTGATGTTTCTATTTGGGAGAACTATGGGAAGAATGAAATATCAGTGGATGCCCAGTAGTTACTACATTGCACTTAGTTGTCTTTATCTATTTTTTTATGGATTTTTAAAGTTCTATCATTAGAGACTTTAAAACAATAATTTTTTATCTTGCATTTTCATATTAAAAAGGCATTTTTCTTTATGAATCAAAATGTGAATAGAGTTTGACAATTCTCTAGTTGTATAAAGACTTTTTTACATTATGGAGGTAACATTGATTAATAACATTATATAAGTTTCAGGTATACCAACATTATAATTTGATACCTGTATCACCACCAAGTCTAGTTTCCATCTGTCACCATATATTTGACCCCCTTACAAGCCTCTTTTCAAGTTGGATTTTTTTCTTAAAAATCAATATATCACTCATGAAATGGCCTTTGCTTAAGATAAAGCTTGCTTTGAGAAGCTTTGTATTTAAAATTATAATCTCTTATTAATTAAAAATTTTAAAGCTCTTGACCTTTTGTTATGAGCTTGCTTTTTCTTATAAGTTTGGTTTCATTAGTTATTCTCACTTTTCTTTGTTTCTTGTTTTTTCCAATTCTAGTGTCCCTATTTCTTATAACTCAATGAGAGTTGGGGCAGTATCTGTCACCCTATTTTAGATACTAGTGTTTTGGAATCCATTTTTTAAATAAGTGAATGCAAGGAATTGTCTCCTTGCACAGAAAGCCTAATAACTGTAGAATATGCCCATGGAATGAATAAATGTTGAAGATTTTAGTAGTTTTAGGTTGTTGGGAGAGTTGTTAACTTCAGAGCTTTAAAAAAAAATTGGAGCTTTAAGTAGAAAAATTCAGTAACTCTGATAAACTTTCAGCTTTATCCCACCAGGGAACACGACCAAGATCTGAAAATTCACTTCTCTGTTTGCTATAGTTTGGTCAAATGTAGGACTCTGCCACAAGTGATGATAGATGTGATCCCACTATGCAGAAGTCTAAATGGAATAAAATTTAAAGAGGAAATTACACAGCATAATACCAGAAAGAAAGAAAAATTTTCAGTTACAGAAGAACTGGAAGCATATAACATATGGATACAGGGAACCACAAACTATGATGAAAGAAATTAAATATCTTCTTAAGCACACAAATTTAAAATATTAAATTTTTCTGGTCTGCACAATGAATGATGCTTAAATGGAATTATTACAAGATTTAAATATTACTTATAAAATATCTTTCTGCCCTTTTTGAGTTTGTAAACACTAAGGAGTATACCTGTCTCTCATAGACTAAAAAAAACATTTGTTTTTAATTATAATTAGGCCATTTAGTCTTCGCACTTCAGGTTTGGGCTAAGGAAAAATGAATAGAAGAAAAAAATTTATTTTTGAGTGTGTGTGTTCTTTATTTTACAGAATTTGCAATTTTCTAAAAAAGCTGTCAAATCATTTCCTACCAAAAAAAATAATGATAACACATTTCCATAATGAATTCTGTTTTCTATCTCCTGGTGTTTCATTTTTTTAATTTTGTTCAGGTGGTAACTTAAAAGAAAAGATACAGTGTCTTTCAGTTACCTCACTGCCTTTTGTCTGCTGTTCAAAGTATATGTTAGTTTGCTAGGCACTTGACTAGATGGTGTTCACCTAAAAATAATTCATTAAGAGCCCTGGCCAGGTAGCTCAGTTGGTTAGAGCATCATCCTGATATGCCAAGGTTGTGGGTTTGATCCCCAGTGAGGGCACATAAGAGAAGCAACCAATGAATGCATAAGTAAGTGGAACAACAAATTGATGTTTCTCTTTCTCTGCCCCTTCCTGTCTCTAAAATCAATTTTAAAGAGAATAATTCATTAAGATATATATTTATGTGTTTTTGTTTTATAATAAAAAATATTTTAAAAATAAATAAGTGAAAATTGAAGAGAGAAGCTGCTCAATGGGGAAAATCCATAGACTAATAGAAAGACTTGTCTTCTCTCACTGAAGCTACAGCCCAAGTCCAAAATAACACTCAAGATTGCCTTGAGCACATTTGACTGTACCGAACCCTGGTTCCCTCTGCGACAGCATCTTATGGACTGCACTGGACTGAATCCCAAAATCCTTCTATAAACCAAACTTATAACTATAACTATTTAAAAATTAACAGTATATTGCTATGAATTTCCTTCATTTTCAAGTGATGATGGAGGTGTGTATGTGTGTGTGTATGTATTTTGGTTCTTCCTGCCACCGTAATTAAATCCTATATCTTCTTATTCGTCCCAGAATGGGATTTTATCTGCAGTGCCTTATTTTGGCTGTTGGTTATGTATGATCCTGGCTGGACAAGCTGCTGACCATTTTAGAGCAAAATGGAATTTTTCAACTATATGTGTTCGAAGAGTTTTTAGCCTTATAGGTAAGTGAAGTGAATCGGGTTTTGTTTCGGCTCTCAATTATTTACAGTGTTTACAGTGTAAGGAAAAGCATAAACGATAACATTAGTCATTTATTTTGTTCACATATTAAAATAGTATGTTTTAATGCATGTGGTGCATTAGTTTACAGAATTATCCAATTTAGGATTATTATGTAAACACCTCTAGATACCTACCACTGAACTTTGCTGTCCTCTTCCACTGCTTACTTAATTCAACTCTCAAGAAATTATTCCACAGCTTCAAATGAAATAAATTCCTTTAGATTAAAAAAAAAAACTTTTTTGGCTTTCGATAGACCTGATCTGTTCAGTACGGTAGCCACCAGCCATATGTTGCTATTTAAATTAAACTGAAATTTAAAAATAAGTTTCTCAGTTACAGTATATAAAAATACAACAATTCTGTCATTGCAGAGAGTTTCTGGATCGCACTGCTGTAGACGCAGAGAAAAAATGGCAGCCTACTCATTAAATCCCTTCCTATGTTGTATTTGATGCTTAACTGCCTTTAATAAACTATGCATATTGTTTTCAGTTGTGAAAACCTAGATGAAGTGTTTTTCAAACTTTATCCAACAGAGTTTATAATTTAGTTTATTTTCTTTGAATTTTAAATTACACTTTATTAACTATTACCTCTCCCTGGGACCATATTTTTCCGTTATCCCCTTCTTGCTCTTTTCCCTAACATTGTAGATGGAACTTTAGCGAAGTCTCAGTCACATGTAGATTTAATGGACTGCATAATGAGTTTTTTCTTTCACTTTTATATTAGTTGCGTTATGCCTATATGTTTTCCACAAGTTTTTTCATGAAGCTAATTTAAATTTAGAGTCTTCTAGGCAGTACAATGTTTTTGCAGTAGGTGGCAGTAATATCAAATATCAGATCTGTATATATTAAGGTAGAGCAAGCAAATATTAATGCTAGGGTTTCTTTTTCTTTCCATAACCTTTTAACTTCAGGAATGATTGGACCTGCAGTATTCCTGGTAGCCGCCGGATTTATAGGTTGTGATTATTCTTTGGCTGTTGCATTCCTAACCATATCAACAACACTGGGAGGCTTTTGCTCTTCTGGATTTAGCATCAACCACCTGGATATTGCTCCTTCGTGAGTGCAAATATAAAGATTGTCTGTTAAAGATTAACTTTAAATTATTTTTAATTATGGTAAAATATACATAACATAATATTTACCATTTTTAAGCGTATAATTCTGTGGCATTAAGTGCATAGTTGTGCAATTGTCACCACAATCCATCTTCAGAACTTCATCTTCCCAAACTGAAACTGCCTACCCATTAAACTAACTTCCCATCCCCCTCCCCGACCATCCCTGGCAACCACCTTTCCACTTTCTTCTCTAAGAATTTGACTACTCTAGAAATGACTTTAAATTCTTAAACAAGATTTCGGTTTACACAATAATTAAAGCATGAAGATGTTTTTAAATTTAAATGTCTAGGCCTGGCTGGTGTGGCTCAGTGGATTGAGTGCCAGCCTGTGAACCAAATGGTTGCCAGTCCGATTCCCAGCTAGGGCACATGCCTACGTTGCAGGCCAGGGTCCCCAGTAGGGTATGTGAGAGAGGCAACCACACATTGATGTTTCTCTCCCTCTTTCTCCCTGCCTTCCCCTCTGTCTAAAAATAAATAAATAAAATCTTTTTTTAAAAATAAGTAAATTTAAATTTCTAACTATCATCACTTCTGTACACAGTTTCCATAAAAGCAGTACATAAAATACATTATAACTGCTGCTGATGGTACAGAAAAAGTATGATCAGTGCCACCTATACCCTTAACGGTGGTGAACCAAGGAAAGAAAACCTGTAACAGTTAGGCATTGGACCAAGAAACGATTTGAAATAAAACGTAGCCTAAGCAAAAGCTCTAGGACTGTAAGCTCTGAAAGTGCAGCGGCCAAGCCTGTCGTTTGTACCACAGCGGTACCAGCATCTGGGCCTGCTCAGGCAATCAACTGCACGAATGGAAGAATGAAAATAGACTTTCATATTCATGCCATGTTGAAATTCTTTCTGAAAAACTACTTGTATATTGATCTTACCATATTTTTCTTTAAAGCTTTCTTTATTGTTCATGTGTAATAAAATCAATCTTTAGAGTCTCTATTAAATTTAAATACATAATTCTCAGCTAACGTGCAAAATCCTCCACATTATGGCCCCAACCTATCTTTATAATTTTATTTGTCCCTCCCTCACCTCATCTTCTAGGGATTCGTTGACCTAGCTGAACTAAATTACTCATTATTTTCTAAAAATGTCCGCCAACACAAACACATGCACACACATGTACTCTCCTACCTTTGGCTCTTTGCTCATGGTAGTCTGTATACCTGGAATGCCCAGTCATTATTAAGTTCAGATAATATATCCTTGGCCAGAATAACTGGCCTGTGACCTTCTCAGGAAATCACATTCAGAGGACTCTAATGATGTTAATTTTAATCACCCAGTCAAGGTGTTATCAAGTTTCTCCAATAACTAGTTACTTTTCTCTCCTTCAACTAAACAAGCCTCTCTGGAGACATGCTTTGAGATCATACAAGCATCCTGCTCCTCTTTAAACTCCCCTCATCACTGCCACTTTAGATTTAGTGTCTATTGATGATCCATGCCGAGCCAGTTTTTACTGTGGTGGTTTCGGGAAAATATTTCAACCCTATCCTCCACATATATCAGTTGGGATTCTGTTATCTGTCAGTCATCAGTGAGGACTTTGAGATTCCTAATTTATTTTATGAGCTATAATCCATTATTGTCCATATTGCTTTTTTATGCTCACATCTCAAATTTGGCCAATGGGAGCACTTTTTAGCCAGCTCCTGTGACTTGTAGTCATCTTTTTCTTTTTTTTTTTTTTTTCCTTGAGCACTTTCTTATTGATAGAACAACCAGATGATTTGAATTCATCTTATACCTTCCCTGCCTTGGAATCAGCCAGTTCTTCAAGGAACCCTGGTTCCTTTTAATGGGGAATGATATTTAGAAACCAAGACCCCTGCAAAGATGATATGCTTTCATTACTTAGTGGATTGCCTCTCCTAAGAAAATCTTAATTACTACTTAGAAATCAAATAGAGCATTGACTATTGTCAAATATTTATTTACAAAAACAAAAGTCTGCAATTTTATCAAATTATTTCTTTTACATCCTTTGTATTCTGAATAACCTACTAGGCTTTGTTTTAAACCTTTTTTTACTTTCTTCGGGCTTTTGAAACAGGATCTTAACAGCCCTTGAGAGAATTATGTTATCAGTGTAGACTTGTAAATCTTTTTAAAGTAAATTGTAGGAACACTTTCCTCCACAAATTTAGCAAAAAAAGGACAGCTTTACATGTATATTACTTTTAATAAATGTTATTCTTTCCTAATTCTAGTAAATGAAATATAAAACATATTTAGTTATCTCTTCATTCCTGTAACCATAACTCTTTTTAAAATTTTTAAATGTAACAGTTTTTATAAAAATATTTTTATTTGTTTATTTTTAGGGAGAGGAGAAGGGAGGGAGAATGAGAGGGACAGAGTCGTTGATGTGTGAGAGAATCCTCAACTGGTTGCCTCTTGTATGCCCCCCACCCCCCATCCCGGGAACCTGACCCACAGCTGAGGCCTGTGCCCTGACAGGAAATCATACTGGCAACCCTTTGATTCACAGGCCGGTGCTCAATCCACTGAACCACGCTCACGAGGGTATATAACCATAACTTAATTAAACAAATTGATGGATTAAATAACTGAGTTTGTTTATCAGCTACTTGTATTTATTTATTTATTTTAATATTTTTTATTGATTATGCTATTATAGTTGTCCCAATTTTTTCCCCTTTGCTCCCCTCCACCTGGTACCCCCATTCCCTCCAGCAGTACCCCCACCCCTTAGTTCATGTCCGTGGGTCATGCATATTAAGTTTTTTGGCTTCTCCATTTCCTATACTGTTCTTAACATTACCTGTCTATTTTGTATCTACCAATTATGCCCCTTAATCCCTGCACCTGTTCCCCCATTCTCCCCCTTCCCCTTCCCAACCGATAACCCTCCAAATGATCTCCATATCTGATTCTGTTCCTGTTCTAGTTGTTTGCTTAGTTTGTTCTTTAGATTCAGTTGTTGATAGTTGTGAATTTATTGCCATTTTAATGTTCATAGTTTTGACCTTTTTCTTAAATAAGTTCCTTTAACATTTCATGTAATTATGGCTTGGTGATGATGAATTCCTTTAACTTTACCTTGTCTGGGAAGCACTTTATCTGCACTTCCATTCTAAATGGTAGCTTTGCCGGATAGAGTAATCTTGGATGTAGGACCTTGCCTTTCATGACTTTGAATACTTCTTTCCAGCCCCTTCTTGCCTGTAAGGTTTCTTTTAAGAAATCAGCTTACAGTCTTTTGGGAACTCCCTTATAGGTAACTCTCTGCTTTTCTCTTGCTGCTTTTAAGACTCTCTCTTTATCTTTAACCTTTTGCATTTTAATTATGACGTGTCTTGGTCTGGCCCTCTTTGGCGGGGGGGGGGGGTGTCCAACTTGCTTGGGACTCTTTGTGCTTCCTAGACTTATATGTCTATTTCCTTCACCAAATTAGGGAAATTTTCTTTCATTATGTTTTCAAATAAGTTTTCAATTTCTTGCTCTTCCTCGTCTCCTTCTGGCACCCCTGTGGTTCGGATGTGGGCATGTTTGGACATGTCCCAGAGGCTTCTTATTCCATCCTCATTTTTTGTGTGTGTTTGTTTGCTTAATTCTTTTTTCTTCTTGCTGTTCCGGTTGAATGCTTATTTCTTCATTATGTTCCAAATTGTTGATTTGAATCTCGGTGTCATCCTCTTCATTATTGGTTTCCTGTAGATTTTTTTTATTTCACTTAATGTAACCTTCATTTCTTCCTGGGTCTTTTTTATGCTGTTGTCATACTCAATAAGTTCCTTGAGCATCCTGATAACCAGTGTTTTGAACTCTGCCTCTGTTAGGTTGGTTATCTCCATTTCATTTGGTTCTTTTTCTGGAGTTTTGTTCTGTTCTTTAATTTGGGCCACGTTTCTTTGTCTCCTCAATTTGGCAGCCTCCCTGTTTTTGTTTCTGTGTATTAGGTAGAGCTGCTTTGACTCCCTGTCTTAGTAGTGTGACCTGTTGTAGAAACGGCACCAGTTTCTACAGGGTGGCAGCCTTAGGTAATTGCCAGGGAGGGACAACCTGCTTCACCACTTTGTGGCTCTATTGGGGGGAGGGCTCAGAGAGGGGACAGTGCCACTGCCTGGCTTCTGGAGGTTTGCCTGGCACTCACCCTGTTTCCAGTCACTTCACTTTCAACCTATATGCAGCTTGTGCCCTTCCAGCTGTTGCCCTGGTGCTGAATCCCAGTGCGGGTGGGTCTGCATAAGTTCTAAGTCCATGTGGGCCCTTAAGTGGAGCCTCCTGAAAATCTGGCGGTTTTGTCCACTGCCTCAACCTCCACTGGTTTTTTTTTAAGCCAGAAGTTATGGGGACTTATCTCCCTGGCACTGGAACCCTGGGCTATATAGTCTGGCCTGGGGCTGGGATCCTTCACTCCCAAGGTATCCCTCCTGATTTTTATACACCACACGTGAATATGGGACAGCCTTTTCTGCCACCTCTGCCCGCCACACTATGTCCGCACCTCTCCACCCATCTCATTGTCTCCGCCTGTCCTACCCATCTGGATGAATGTGGCTTATTTAAATCCTTGGTTGTCGGACTTCCATACAGCTCTATTTTCTAACAGTTCTGGGTGTTATTTGCTTTGAGGTCTGGTTATAATTTTTTCTGTAGTTGTATGAGGAGGCAAAGTGTGTTTACCTACACTTCTATCTTGACCAGCCCCCTGTATGTATTTAAATAGCTACAAAAAATAACTGCATAATAGTAAATTCTTCAAGATACTATGTAACTTTACATTAAGAATAAAATTGAGGTTGAAACAGAAAATGTGATATTTGCTGAGATTAAGAATAGAAGGGAAATAATACGTCTAAATGAGATTTTACTTATTAGGATATTTTCTCCTCAACTTTTTTATACCCATATCAAACATTTTCTATAGGAATATTTTAACACTCAGCCCTATTTTGTAGATTGTGTTATGTATTCACTTTTCACATATCTGTTTACTTTCATATGACTCTTTCGTAGAATTAATTATACTAATAATAATACCTGACTGCATATTAGTTTATCTCTCTAATTTATACCTTGATAATCTAATCACAATCCTAGGATGGGAGAACCTCCCAAGATTCAGAAATTCAATGAAAATTAAGCTACCTAAGTATAGAGAACTTATTCTTTTGTGTGATTATGAATCTGGTAGTTGCTCATCTGATAGTGATAACCACTTGTCTTAAGCAGTAATATATTTGTTAGTATTTAGAAATTTGTAGAAATAATAATTGATTGTATACTGAGTACAAAATAGCCATTTGACAGAGAAAGTGGTACCTTTGTGAGTCAGTTATTTTCAGTGATAGTTTTCCATATAATTAAAATCAATTTAAACTTTTAGAACCAGAAAGAGATGTGATTAATTATTAAACCCATTAGTTAATAATCTTTGCAGTGTTCAAACTTTGAATTTCAGATTTATTCTTGTACAGTTTTATGTGATTTTTATTTTTAAGTTAGAAGTTGACATTTACGTGGTTAAACATAAAACACTTTGGTTTTTTTAATATGAGCGTAGTGGCTGAATTACATTTTTAAATGCATAAGGATCTGATAGTCAGAATATTAATAAAAATATCACACTGTATGTGAAAAGTCTATGGTAATAAAAAATATTTTTTTGAAGATATCTCTTATCCAGCCAGGCAGTGTAATCATTTTTTCATATCCCAAGATCATTCATGCATGAAAGTTTTATTTTATAGTGCCTGTCATATAGAGTATGCTTAGTTAATATTTGTTGATGAGTGACTCTGGTTTTAATCACAGGACTAAATGTTTAATGTTGGAAATATTTACACCAGAGTTTTGTCAAAAAGAAAAGAATTTTGTAAACCTTACAAGCTAGGAAATATTTATTTAGTATACATATTTTTGGGTTAAGAACTAAAAGAGTTTAACATGATGAAAGAAGAGAAGTAGTAAAGCAAATTAACTTTTAAAAACTTTTTTAAATTTAGTGGTAATTTGAAAGATCTGAAACAAACATACATGCAATAATAAAGACTCCCTTGAAGTTGAAGGATTAAAGGCATAAGAGGCCATTTCTGTGGAAGAGAGGATAGGAAGAAACCAACTTGCCTTAATTCTGTATGGTCACTTGAGGCATGTATTTAATATATAAAATTAGAACCTAATCCTAGTTACCCCCCCAAAAAAAGATTCAAGGTAATAGCAAATAATTAAAAGACTGAAAAATTATTTCTTTATGCCACTGACTGAGGCACAGAGGAGTGATTGATTTCTAAAGTCACAGCTAGTAAATGGTGGGTCTAAGACTTGAATTAGGCCTTCTGCCTCCATGGTCCAAGGATCTTCCTACTACATTAAGTTGTCTCTCTATTACTTATTTGGAAGATCTTAAAAATTGGTCATCGTAGAGGAACTAGAAACTACTTTAAGAATTCAGAAAAAACTCATTGCAGAGAACACATATCCTCTGGTTGCCTCAGTTAATGTGAGTTCATGAGAAAACTAAGTAAACAGATATGAGAGGAAAAGTGATAAGGAGCATATTGTAAAACTGCCTCAGGAGCCACGTAGCCAGAAGGACCACTCCCTCCATTTTATGGAGTAAAACTGCAGTTCAGGATTCATCAGCTGCCTGAAGTCTTTCAGAAGGTCTGAAACCTGTCACGGATCCAACACTGCTTTCTTAAACTGGCAGAGAAGGAAAATTGGATTATCAAATAGAAATTGCAGCTCTTCTTAAAAGAAGGTCAAAGTGGATGCTGGAAAAGAAAAAAAACAAATGCACATGGTGCCCACCTTCTAAGATTGCTGTGAGGATTCAATTGAATACACAGGCACTCACGCATAACACTTAGCTCATAATGTAATGTATTTGCAAATAATTTAGTAAACAATTATTATTTTCTGGAAAATTTTGAGTCAGGTGCCAGGGTCACAAATCAATTCAAGTAAAATGCTAAATGGATGATTAGTGAGCTCTTAGAAAAGAAAATGTTGATCATTAAGGAGCGACCATTGGATGGCTGAGCCAAAATTGCAAATAGTCTAATATCTCAATCTCATTTTTAGCTTCAGACATAGAGGAAACACAGTATATTTGATATATCAGGATTTCAAAAAGGTATCCCAGTGCATCCTTTTGGACAGGATGGGAAAAAAAATGAACTGGAAGTACAGCTTGGTAGATTTGCAATTGTGAAATTTCAGTGTCATAACAAGCTGATTAATGGATTCAGTCATTTAAAAAACACTGTGCCAGGCACTATACCAAATGTTGAAGACACAAATAGGAAGGTAACAGCCCTCCTTGCATCTGGGTAAGCATATGCTGGCTTGGAGGGTGATCAGGTGATGTCCTGGAGCATGTATCAGACAACTTGCAGGTGGGATCCTGAAACTGAACGTCAGGCATTAGCTAAGTTGTTGAACTCTACATCCTAGAGACTCTGGTCCAGCCCTAACATTTTGTGAGTCTTGTAAGTCAACAAAGACATTTATCTAGATATGGTATGATGCTAAACCATTTCGTGACATAAATGATGCCAGCAAATAGTTGTAGAAGTTAGGAAAATGGCTAAGTGCCTCAGGTATTGAAGAATGCTATATGTGCTCTAAGTTGATCAAGGCACCAGATTTATGGCTGTGATTAACATATGTATGTATGAACAATATGTAACTTTTAAAACACACAGCTCTACAATTGTAAATTAATCCCATTGAAGTCAAAATTAATTCCCTTATGTATTGATTCAACCCTTCAGATGAGCTTTCAGTTTTTATTTTCCCACTAGAATTTCTTTGTTCAAAGCATACTAGTTGTGTCTAGTTCCCTGTGTCTTGGTTAACTGGGGATTTACATGTCTTCCGACAATGTTGCATAGTTGCTTGTTGTCTTTGGTGAAAACTGGTGCCTGTGCAGTTGATGACAGTGCTGGTTAGAACAACACTTGAGAACCACAGACTTTCAAACATTCAGCATCAAGGCTTGTGGTAAAAAATTAAGCATGAGAAAATTGACTTTTCCTACAGATTGAATTCAGCAATGGCTATGTTTTAAACAAGGCAGCATTGTAGATTATAACATTAAAATATTAAGTACTGATTTAGAATCAAATTGGGTAACATGTAGTCTTTCATTTATAGAATGAAAATAATAATCCTTCTTCATGGGGTTGAGTTTACTATTAAAATGGGATTATATCTATGTATGTTATTAAATATATATGTAAAATACCTAGAACCATGCCTGACATAAGGTTTTTCAATAAACAGTCAGTGTTCCTATTAACACATAAATATGCAGATGCTATTTTCTAAGCCTTTTCTTCTGTAGACTGAAATAGGGGTTTTCTGTAGATAATTTTGTTACCCAGATTTAAGGGAATTGGGTAGATTTTTAACTGTTAATCCCACAGAATTCTAGTACTACAATAGCAAAGAGTACAGTCTGAGTCCATACCACATGTTTTTTTCCAAGCAGTCATCCATCTTTCATGGCCCTTCCTGGCCTAGTATAATATAAATACTTGAATGAGCTTCTAGGTGCTAACATTTAGAATTTCACAACATTCATCAGTACTTAATATCTGTCACTGAAAAGGCCTGGCAGCATTGCCCTCGGTTCCTCCTACTGCCAAGGTGTTAATGGTTTAAAAAAAAAAGACAGGTTCTGCCGAGCTTGGCTAATTTAAGATACACTCCCTAAAGGGCATAAGCCAAAAAGATCTGTGCCACATGATTTTGCTATGGTATCCTGTATGCAAGAATTTTGAACATAAATATTCGTGATATTCATAGACAACTGAATTATGTTCAGAAGGGATTTTTATTCAGGCACTGTACTAGTCAATTCAGGCTGCCATACAAAATAAACTGGATTTCCTAAAAAACAGAAATTTATTTCCTCACAGTTCTGGAGGCTGGAAGTCCAAGATCATGGGGCCAGCAGATCAGTTTCTGGTGAGGACTCTTCCTGACTTGCAGATAGTCACCTTCTCCCTGAGTCTTCACATGGCCTTTCCTCAGTTCTTCCTCACAGAGATCAAAAGAGTGATCTCTCTTTCTTCCTCTTCTTATAAGGCCACCAATCCTAGTGTGTTAGGAGCCCATCCTTATCTCCTTAATTACCTCCTAAAGCCTGTCTCCAAATGCAGTCTCATTGAGGATTAAGACCTCAACATAGGAATTTTGGGAGGACACAGTTCAGTCCATAGCAGGCCTT